>PVLC010011989.1:0-39598 GCA_004027655.1 Graphiurus murinus
GAATTTTACTCAGCCATAAAGAAGAATAAAATCATGTTCTTTGCAGGGAAATGGATGCAACTGGAAAACATTATGTTAAGTGAGATTAGTCAGTCACAAAGAGTTAAGAAGCATATGTTCTCCCTAATATGTGGATGCTAGGGAGGGGATGTGCCATAGGAGGGTCTCCAGATGAAAAGGAGAGATCCTCGATAAGCAACGAAGTTGATTTAATTGTAGTGGACGCAGGGGGCAGAGGGACGCCCTAAAGCACATGATGTAATTACACAATCATATCAAGATCACTCACCGAAGTGAACCTGAGGGGGAGGGAAGGGAAGGGGATTGGGCTGGGAATTGGGGAAAGGGTCAAATGAGAATTGTGTGCAAATATGTTGTTAACAACTCGTACTTAACAAAGATGTATGCTATATTGCACGAATTACTACAATAAAAAAATTAAAAAAAAAAGAAGCCTGTGCCAATATGCCTGGCAGGCTAATCCTTTTCTCTTGAGAAAATATGATAATTATGTGGAGAGTTCTGAGTAGTTCCCAGGTTTGGAGATGGGAAACTCACCTCAGGATCTTTGGGCATCCTTGGCTTCCATTTTTAAAAGAATTTCAGAATGCTCCAGTCAGAGACAAAGACAGAAGTTTTATTTAGAAAAAGTGGGAATATACATTCAAGAGAGAACATCAGCCACCTTAAGAGTGTCAGAGGTCCTTGGGGGTCTTTGTAATCTTTCTTTTATAGGGGACTCTGAGAGAGGAGTGGTTAAGGGCACATGGCAGGGATGGGGTGACATGCGGTGGCCAGTCTCCTGTCCTTGAATTCTCAGTTTCTTGCCATTTCATTGGTGGGTGCTGGGTGATGCTAGGTTTTGACAGAAGATGAGACTTCCTTTGGGATTTGTTTTTTTGTTTGTTTGTTTGTTTGGTAAGCATCTCGGTAATTCAGGTGTGAAGATAGGCCATTATCATTAAAAGTATATGCCTAGCATCTTGAGGACCTATGAAAAGCATAGGACAGATGGGTGATTATAATTAAAAAAGTGTTGGCCAGGCCAGTTGAAGACCTTTGCCTAGGAAAAGGACAGGCCAGATAGGCTATTATAATTAAAAGTATGGCCCTTTAAGGGATTTTGTCTAAGAAAGAGCAGGCCCTATCAAGTGAAGTTAATGATTATGACATTTCTACATTTTAGAACTATATTTTCCATTTCCTTCCCAATTTGTCTCCTTTCTCACTAATAGTTTATTTATTCTACCTCACTGTGATAGAAAATACTTATATTCTCACATTCCCACCTGTTTGTTATACATTACTACTGTTTTCTTCAAATTTTGTTAGCATATGGCAACTTTTGCTTTCAGAGATGTCTAACTGGAGGAGATTGTAAGGATCATCATGTCCAGCATTCTCAGCTACTTCATATCTAGGGGTGAATGATGTTCCCAGATCATTCTACTGGTAACCTCTAGTTGTTCAGCTATTTTCTTGATAACATCTCAGGTATAGTTGACAAAACTCTGATGATTGTAATATAAACAAGGAACACGCTACATTTTTTAAAAAAAACAGCATACAATTTAGCATATCAAGTACTGTCACCCTATTAGAACTAATAATTTGCTTGTTATAAGGATTATCCACTACCATTTGTCTTCTATTTTTACATACTTGGCAAAGCCATCTGTAAACCAAGCATCTTGTTTTTCCTTTAGGTCCCTGGTGGTCCTGGACCTGCAAAACCTCAAGAAGAACAATATGCTTAGTTGTATTCCATATTAAATGGTCTTTGTTGGAGAGAAGTTTGGGGCATCAGTGATGTATCTGTTCTGTGAGTCTGAAAACAGAAGCATCATTATAAATTATAATGCGGTTATGTGGTGGTGTTTTCAATGATCCCATGGCTCTCTCTTCATACCCCAGACTAACACACTTACTTTTGGTAATAATTTCCTGCTAGGTATTCAAGATCAAGTAGGTAGCCCTATGTTGGGCAAACATAAATTTTTATAAAATTATTTTACTGTTAAGGACAGTCAAGTCTCCTCAGGGTTATTCTTAGGGACTTTGTGAGGCTTTTCCTCAACCATTTGTGTCATTTGCCAGGATGGGTCATTGTCTTGCTGACAATTTGGCTTCCCTTGAAATATAGGGGACATTTGCCTCTCCAATGACCCTCCTTTTTTGCAGTATTCCAGTTTCTGGGACCCTCATGATCCCACTGTTTCATAAAGTCAGATGACTTGCATCGTGGAAGGCCTTTAGAAAGGTCCCATTATCCCCTAGGTCCTATTTGACTTTGAGGGCAACAGCTAAAATATTGACTGTTCTTTCAGAGCACTTTCATTTTCTGATTGTTCTCTAAGACTTAGCTGTTGATCACTCATAAGGTTAGTCTCACCAGTGCTTTTAAGCTATCTTTCAGGTAATAGTTATCATTTCAAAATACTGGGAGTTGTCCTGTTAAACATTAACAGATAGCAGTTATGCAGTTTTATAAGAAAAACAAAAACAGAATTGTTAGGAATAAAACAAACCCTATTTGGATCTTTGCATTAAGAAGATATTTCGGAAACACAAGTATATTTAACTTACAATGAAGCCAATAATCATTAACATCACAGTTGGATAGAAGTTAACATATACATTAACTTTTTTTTTTTTTTTTTTTTTGTGGGACTGGGGATTGAACTCAGGGGCATTCTACCTCCGAGCTACACCCCCAGCCTTATTTTTTATTCTTTATTTTGAAACCGGGTCTCGCTAAGTTGCGGAGTGCCTCACTAGGTAGCTGAGGCTGGCCTCGAACCCGGATCCTCCGGTCTCAACCTCCCGAATGCTGGGATTACAAGCGTGTGCCACCACACCCAGCTACATTAACTTTTACTATTGTAATAAAGTTGTGAATTGCACAGTAAGATGACTATAATTATAAGTCTATGTAGGCTAATGCCATAAATAAATAAATAAAATAATAAATAAATAAAAGCCTTTATATTAAACAAGTTTTTCACAAATGTCACTGAGATCAGAATTCCTTATATTTTTTATTATTATTATTATTTTTTTTGCGGTACTGGGGATTGAACTCAGGGGCGTTCTACCTCTGAGCTATACCCCCAGCCCTATTTTTTATTCTTTATTTTGAAACCGATTCTCACTAAGTTGCGGAGGGCCTCACTAGGTAGCTGAGGCTGGCTGCGAACCCGGATCCTCCGGTCTTAGCCTCCCGAATGCTGGGATTACAAGCGTGCGCCACCACGCCCGGCCTTATTTTTTTTTAAATATAAAGAACATAGGAAAGCTGGACATGGTGGTGCATGTTTGTAATCCCAGTACTTGTGAGGCTGAGAAAGGAGGATCACAGGTTTATGGTCATTCTCAGTTACTTAGTGAGGCCCTCTGCAACTTAGTGACACCCTGTTTCAAAATAAAGAATAAAAAATAGGGCTGGGTATGAATCTTGGAGGTAGAATGCTGCTGGTACATCCCCAGTTCAACTGCCACCCCCCCCCCCAAAAAAAGGGGAAATGTTATTTTTTGTTTTGGGTACTGGGGACTAAACCTAGAGGCATTCTTTACTTTGCTTTCTACTCTCAAAATTTGGTGTACAATTCACTGTACATCGACAATAATATCCATGTTAGAAATGAATTTTAGAGAAGATGCTTTTTCCCCTGGAATGTGTCCCTTTTCCCTTTCTTTCAGACATTTTTATAGAGTGCCTTTATTTTTCTAGCTAAATCTCCTGTATTCTTCATTCGGACTTTCTGTTGAATGATTACCAAACAGATAGATAAGGACTGAGGTGGTGTAAAATAACTTAAGAATCTCCTATCTTGAATTATAATGTAATTTTTTTTTCTTTTTGCGATACTGGGGATTGAACTCAGGGGCATTCTACCTCCGAGCTACATCCTCAGCCATATTTTTTATTCTTTATTTTGAAACTGGGTCTCATTAAGTTGCAGAGTACCTCACTAGGTAGCTGAGGCTGGCCGTGAACCTGGATCCTCCGGTCTCAGTCTCCCAAATGCTGGGATTGCAAGCGTGTGCCACCATGCCTGGCTCTATAATGTAATTTTAACATGATGTAAAACACAGACATTCAAACCCTGACTCTGCTCAGATGCAGTAACCAAAGGTCTAACCAAGAGATTATCTGGATAAAGATGCAAAATCATTGTTTAAGCTAGTCCTTAGTAAATTTTTACTATAAGAAAGAAAAAATGATCTTTTCTGGAAGTTATAAGATCATATAAAAACTGAGCAGTATTCAAAACCTAGATTAAATATTGCTGTTTCAGTGTCTGTCAGGCCACATGTTTCTAAGAATTTTTCTTTTATAATTAATATAAGAGCAAAACCCAAAGTACCCCAAATTTCCAGAATATCATAATGCAAAGTGGGATATGTCATGCATTCCTTCTTTTGGAATCGTCTGCCTTGCAGGACTCCAGTGGACTGAGCCTTGGCAAGATCCAGCTATTAAGGAGCTGTGGCATTTCCTCCTCTTTTATTTTTTAATTGAATGGCTTCCACTTCTATGGCAAGTGACTTGACAAATCATGAGGTCAGTCGGATGATGACTGGAAAACATGAACAAAATATGATTATAAGCAACAAAGCAAGTGCAATAGAAATTCCATAGCTCATATATGAATGTATATCTAATTGTTTAGAAAGTTGAATAAAAAAATCAGAGCCATTTTGGCAGTAGAACTAAAATCTATATAATCTTGACTAATATATATTATTTGATTTTGTAACGCCTGTAGTTCAGGGGCTATGTTAATGTTGCTCCAGATTCCTAATAAATGATTCTGCACCTGTGACCAGGAGTGCTGAGAATCATTATAAAGCAAAGGAGTAACACAGATCCATTTGTACTTTGCATGGCATCTAGTGGACAATCTGATTTCCATACTATAGGGTCTGTATATATTACAGTGGCCCCTAAAAAATGGGAGGTAAGGAATCTACATCATCATCAGATATTATAACAGTCATATTTGTAAGAATGTCTCTTCTCCATAAAGTAAAAGGGAGAGAAGGAAGTACATATGGTTGAAATGTCCCCTGCTTTTTTCCTGTCTTCCAATGTAAAATAGAGGCACTTTCTGCAATTTTTGAAGCCATGCCTATTCACCTTAAAGTTTGTTGAGTAATCCAACAGAGGGCCAATCCTTTCCTGCAATACAGGAGATATCTGCTCCAGTATCCAACAATCCTGTTATCCTTTTTCCTTCTACTAATATAGACCTCATGGGTCTCTTTTCATCTGCCTTTTGTACCCAAGCAATGACATCACTGGAACCAAGCCCTTTTGATTTCCTTTCTTTTTTCATAATTTTATTTGCTGTCTGTACTAAAGGAATTAGTGACAATTGAACTATTCTCTGTCCTTTCCATATTTGTATAGTTTTACTTGGAGGGAGTAACATGATTTTTATTTCTCCAGTAAAATCTGAATCAATAACTCTGGGAGCAATTTGTAGTCCCTGCGAGTTACAGAGCTTCTTCCTAACATTAATCCCATAGTCCCTTAGGCAAAGGTCCAAATATTCCTGTACTTACTAAAGTAGTTTCCATATCAGGGGTTAAAATAATAGTCTCATTACTGTAAATATCTAGTCCTGCACTTCCTGGAGTTGCTCTGGCCAAGTTGGAAATTGAGCTACTGGATAATTCCCTGGAGCTCTTGCTTGACTGTAGCCCCATTTTTGTGGTCAGGCCTGGGGTTGGCTCCTTAATCCGTTTTTTGATTCCTGTTCTTGTGAGTGAAGGGGAGGCAGGGTAGCCCCATCTTTTGTAAATTGATATCCGCAATCCTTTTTCCAGTGAAATCCTTTATAGCATGTTGGACAAAAAGAAGGTGGCCGTTTTTGTCCTCCACCTCCAGTGGGGGGGGGCAGGATTTTTTATTAGTGGACATTAATGTTGCATATGTCCAGCTGAATTACATTTATAGCATCATGGAGGGCTTTTATTATTATTTTCATTATTTATTCCTTTTAAGAATTTAATATATACATAGTGAGGCACTCCGCAACTTAGTGAGACTCGGTTTCAAAATAAAAAATAAAAAAAAATAGGGCTGGGGGTATAGCTCGGAGGTAGAATGCCTCTGAGTTCAATCCCCAGTACCGCAAAAAAAAAAAAAAAAAAAAAAAAAGAATTTAATATATGTCTGGCCTTATAAGGCTGCAGCCATAGCTATCCCCTGTATATGAGCAGGAGTCGAATCCATGTAGACTCACACGAAGTCTGATAAGGATCCTGTCTTTCTTATGGGTCTCAGTAAAGTCTGACAAGTAGGATTAGCATTTTCAAAAGCCAAATGTTTAACAAGGATATCAGCTGGCTCCTTATTTGTGACTACTTGAGACTGTTTCCTCCAAGTGAGCTAAGAAATCTTCAAAAAGTTCATTCCTTTTTGTATAATATTAGAAAGAAAAGTTGTTTTTGGATCGGATGGGGGCAGGGCTTTCCATGGTACAGTAGCGCACATGGAAACATCCCCTAAAACTGCCTGGGAGAGATTAAGAATATAATTATGCAAAGTGGGATATGCCACACATTTCTTCTTTTGGAATCATCTGTCTTGCAGGACTCCAGTGGACCGAGCCTTGCTCAAGATCCAGATATTAAAGGAGCTGTGGAAATGTATAATGGTACTTATGCTTTTAGACACACACACACACACACACACACACACACACACACACACACACACACAGCACTGATGTCCAAAACATCTGAATCTTTATAAAATGCAATAGAACTAAACTTGTTCCTCTTGAGGCTTTGCAGGTCCAGGACCACTAGACACCTAAAGAAGGAACAGGATGCTTGATGTGTAAAAAAAGAAGACATAGTTATGGGTGAACTTTATAGTGGGAAATTGTTGGTACTAATGAACAGGGTAATAATAACCAATATGCCATCTTGTTTGTTTTTAAAATTTAGAGTGGATTAACTATATTATCAGCAGAAATTTTTCAACTATACTAAAAGTACTACAAAGGAAATAGCTAAACAATTAGATGTTACTAGCCAAATATCACAGGAAAATAGATTAGCTCTACAAGGATTAACAACCCTAGCATATGAGCTCACTAAAAATTCAGGATAGGTGATCCCTTCACTAATCTAATAGAACAATCATTTGGTAAATAGATGGAAATAGTAACATCTCTCCTGACCTCCCTTATCATTGTTATTGGAGTAATGATTTTGGTAGGTATTGTATAATCCCTTACACACAGGGATTAGTCCAAAGACTTATAGAAACAACAGTTACCAAACAGGCTCTACCCCTAAATATTGACAGTCTTTTTCTACTTACAAGCTTAGCTCATAAGAGTCAGCTTATTTTGATGGAGTTTGAAGAAAATAATAGAAATGTATAAGAGAGGGGGAAATTGTAAAATTAGATTCTGAGGTCTCACCCCAGCCAATGTGGGATGACAACACATTGGGCTACACATTAGGAGGATTAAAAAAAAAAAAGCCCGGACTATCCAGGCAGTGTGCTTGCCCCGATTTTATGGTGTGCTTGCATTCTTCTGCATAGAAGTAAAGTACTTTTCTGAGTTACTTTTGAGTTTATGAGCATTTATTTAATACTCCCCTAAAATGTGTATGTATGTGTGTGGGGGGGATACTGGGGGTTGAACCCAGGGGCATTCTACCTCCAAGCTACACCCCCAGTCCTATTTTTTATTCTTTATTTTGAAACAGTGTCTCACTAAGTTGTGGAGGGCCTCACTAAGTAGCTGAGGCTAGCAGTGAACTGGGATCCTCTAATCTCAGCCTCCCAAGTACTAGGATTACAAGGGTGCACCACCATGCCTGGCTTCCCCTAAAATATGTTTTTAATATTATGTAGAACTAAAAGAAACACTATTGTTTTAAAGATAACACAGGAAATTGCCTTAATGAAATATGAAATTTTTTTTGGTTTCTAGGCTAGTTTTTGTAAAAAAAAATTTTTTTTTACTAAGAACAGATCAATATTATAAGGAAACCCTATTGTTTCAAACATAGAATCAAAACATTAAATGACTCTTAAAGAACGCTTTAAATAATTCCTCTTAATTATAACTAATTTTATTACAGACATAAAATTTCTTTTATACATTTTGTGTTGTGGCAGGAGACTTGGTCCACAGAGATTAAGAAACTGAGACCAGAGTAGAATAAAGCAGGTTTCTATATTCACCAATGAAGACTCAGTGAGCAAAGCTCCAGAACTCAGCCCTGAACGGCATTATCATACAAATTATATAGCCCCAGGCAGACAAGTTTTGATTGGATCAATAACAGGCAGGGGTACCAATATGGGGGGCTCAGGTCAGGTTTCATTTCCCCTCCTTCAGCTAGATTTCCTGTATTAGCCTCCACATGGCCAGGACTAACTGCCACTATCTTGGGCTCCATGTGGTTGGGAATGGGTGGGACTATCTTTAGTCCCACAGGTTTGGAAGTGGATGGCACTGTCTTGCTGGACTTAACTGCTGAGAGAGCCCCTACTTTGTTCACTTCAGAGGGGAGCATGCAAAGAAAGCTTTATGCTTCTATCTTGTCCCTTGGCTTTTAGCCAAGAGTTGTCTTCAAGGACATAGCTGGGCTCCTGCCTCAACTCAAGATAAATGAACAACTATTACTTTGGGTTACTGTAGCATATTTGACACCCTATATGTCTGGAACTATAGATGTGTATACATCTGAGCAGTAAATATTCTGTGTATCTGAGGTTTATCTAAATGTTTCATAAAACCTTATTAAGTTAATATATGGATTTAATACATGTGAGGTAACTAAAATTGATCTCTTTATGCAATGTGCATTGTATCAGAACTGTAACAGAAAAAAATGGTTAATGAAGTTATCGATACTTCTGCCATTTACATTTATCACCATTCAGAAAGACTTGGTTTATATCTATGTGCTTTGAATGAATAAATGTTTTATTGTTGTAAGAGAAAGATACAATTGTTCATAAAATAATAAGCCTATTTCAGACCATTAACACTGTTCTTTAAACTTATAAACTGTCTAGGGCTATTTATTTATTTATATGTGGAACTAGGGTTTGAACCTAGGGATATTCTACCTCCAAGCTACACTCCTAATTTTATTTGGAAATAGAATCTTACTAGATTGATGAGAGTCTCACTACTTGTTGAGGCTGTCCTCGAACCTGTGATGTTCCTGTCTCAGCCTCTCAGGTACTGGCGTTACAAACATGTGCCACCATGCCTGGCTTATTCTTTTATCTTTTGTCAATGTTCTTAACCTATATAAACTGCAAGTATAGTTATCTTACTGAGTAGTGAATTCTAAATTTCACTCCAACAGTAAAGGTTAAATTAATATATATACAGCTGTGATGTTAATTATTACTGACTTCTTTGTAAGTTAAGTATATTTGTGTTTCCTAAGTTTCTTCTAAAATGCAAAGCTTAAGAATACATTTTACTAAGCTGCAGGCTTCCAAACAAAAATTGTTAATAGTGATAATTTTTTTAGGTTTTTATTTGTGTGATCCAAAATTTTATTATGACCATTCTTAAGCAAGATATATAGAGGTGCTAAAACGATAAGCATTCCAAATCATGCCACTCCAATTAAAACTTGTGTATTGATAATAATTATACACATATGAAGTCAAATGTAAATGGGAATTTGTTTATGTCATCAAACGTTATCAGAACTATTATACAAACTGGCAGACTCTGTGGGACTATAGGAAGTGAGATTTAATCTCCCTGCAGAGACATGGGCATGAGTTGTGATCCAAGGACTCTGAGGAGGGACGTGCTGGCTTCAGTTGGTGTATTCTAGACTAAGGAGTCCTGGGACATCTGTAGCCAGAGTTGATATGGAGCAGAGGTTGTAAAATTTAACTTCATGAGCGACACCAGGTGGAGGTGCATGTTTGATGTTCAGCAGGACAGGACCTTGGTGTCATCGTGAAACAGGTCCTGTGGAAATGCCAGCTGGAAATGTACCAAAGGGATCCTTAACCACCTTCCAGGGTCCCTTCCACCCATGACCACAGCAATTATGGCCTGTGACTCCCACAGGTAACAGAAACTTTTCCTAACTTCTGTTCAGCTGCTCATTAGGTTCATTGCACTAATTGCTAAAGTTGTCAATTGTCACCAGAAGAGGCTGACAGTAATCAGTTCTGGGGATAAAATTCTCTGCTCAGTGGAGATATCACAGGCTCTTGAGGCAGACAGTGTCACCAACACTGCAGGGGACATGGTGACATCATCTGTGTGGGAGAGGAGGTGCAGGGACCCTGCCCTATACCTGTGAACTCAGGGTTCCTGGGTCCATCTTGGGTGAAACTTCCCTGCACAGAGCTCCATGGCCAGGCTCAGCCAGGTGAGTGCTGCTTGGGTTCCACTCCGGGGAGAAAGGCAGCTGAGGGGCATACATAGGAGGAGCTCAGAGCTGCAGCTGTGCAGTGGCTCTGTCCAGGGGTCTCTTCCCACTGTGTGGCCCCTGTCCTTGCTGGAGAATTCTGCTAACTCTGGACTTTGACTTGGAAGTCACTTATTCTTCCTTACTTGCCAATGACTCCTGGATCCAATATTAATATTTTAGACAGCTGGGCACAGTGTCACATGCCTGCAATCCCAGTACTTGGGAAATTGACACAGGAAGACTGCAGATTCAATTCCAGCCTTAACAATGCAGTGAGACTCGCAGTAACTGAGTGAAACCCTGTTTTAAATAAGAACAAAAGGGATGGGATGTTGCTCTATGGTTGAATGCCCCTGGGTTCAATCCCGAGTACAAAAAAAGTATCTGGAAGACTTTGGTGTTTCATTCTTGTGTGTTTTAGTACTGGGGATAGAACCCAGAGGTGTTCTACCTCTGAGCTGCACCCCCAGCCCTTTTAATCTTGAAATTGTGTCTTCCTAAGTTGCTCGGGTCTTGCTAAATTGCTGAGACTGGCCTCCAACCTACAATCCTCTTGTCTCAGCCTCCCCAGTACTGTGATTACCGGAATGCCACTGTGCCTGGTTGGAAGTGACAATCTTTGTTATTTCTCCAATTCTACTAAAGTAGGTTCAGTTGTGCCAGCATTTCCCCCAAAGAATGTCTGGGTCCCCTTTCTGTGGATGTTCTATAGTATGTGAATATGTGACTGTGTGGATTTATTTCTCATATTCTGATCTAACTGACTAGAAATGAGCCCCTCTATTGTTGGGCATGGGGACTGGGGACTGAACTGAGGGACATTCTGTCTTTGTGCTGTACCCCCAGTCCTTTTTATATTTTAGTTTGAAATAGGGTCTCACTAAGTTGATAAGGCTGTCCCTGAACACATGATCCTCTTGTCTCAGCATCTCAAGTATGGGGATTACAAGTGTGCATGACTGTGCCCGGCTTCTTTTGTAGAGTGAATGAGGTAGGTAGTCTTAGGATTTTCTTGTATTGCACTTCATTATCTTATGTTAATTCACTATGATGACAGGCAAGATGGTGATGGAATCTGACTATAGTACAACATGTCCATATCAGTGTTCTCTTCAGTTATTCATTTATAAAGTGCTTATTTATTTAACATTTGCAGTGTTACCTCATTGTCGAACACAACACACATGGCACCTACCATCATGGATCTTGCATTTTGGTGGAACTCAGACTATAAAATTAAATAGAAATACCAAAATGATAATGGTAAAATATGTAGTTCATGTCATCATGTCAGTAGGATGCTCTTTCAGCTAAGATGCTGTGTGTGTGTGTGTGTGTGTGTGTGTATGCATGATGCATGGGCATATGTTTGATATTAGGGATTAAACCCAGGGGCATTGTATTTCCAAGATACATGCCCATCCCTTTTTTATTTTTGATTTAGAAACAGGGTTCCACTAGGTTGCTGAGTCTCACTAAATTGCTAAGGTTGGTCTTGAACCTGTGATCTTCCTGTCTCAGACTTCTACATATTGGAATTACAAGTGTGCATCACACCTGGTGGGTAAGTCCCTCTTGTGGGTTATGATGGTGTCTCCATTCTCTGGAGAAGAATAGGCCAAAATGTTTATTTGATATGAAAAAAACTAGAAAGAGACCTGGGTCATCGCTGGCCCAGCCTTCACTGCAGACTCTCTGACGCCCTCTCATGTCTTTTCAGAATGAAGTCCTGAGCACCCCATGGAAAGTGGCTCTGAAGACCATCTTGCTTTTGCAGGTGGGGGTTGGGACACTGGCCAACGTCATCCTCTTCTCCCACAACGTCTCCCCAGCCTTGCTGGGCTTCAGACTGCGGCCCACACAGGTGATCCTCGCCTACATGGCTGTGGCCAACTCCTTGCTTCTCCTGTCTACTGGGCTCCCCCACATCATGGCAGCCTTTGTTCTCAGGAACCCCTTGTCCAGTCTTGGGTGCAAACTGGTGTATTACATCCGCCTGGTGGCTCGCAGCACATCTCTGTCCTCCACCTGTGTCCTGAGCATCTATCGGTTCCTCACTCTTGTTCCTAGGACTCCAGGCTGGGTGAAGCTCAGAGGTAGAGTCCCCAAGACCATTGGTTCTTCTTGTTGCATCTCCTGGCTATTTGCTCTCTTGTTGAATGTCTACATTCCTGTGAGGATGGCTGGTCCACCGGACACATGCAATGGCACTGACGCCCAGGGCAAGTGGTTCTGCTCATACCTGGGGCATATTGGAGACATGGTCTTCCTGCGGCTCACCCACGATGCCGTGTTCATTGGCCTCATGGTGGGGACCAGTGGCTCCTTGGTGCTTCTCCTGCACAGACACCGCAAGAGACTGCAGCACATCCACAGCTCCAAACAGCACAAAGGCCGCCCCGAGGCCAGAGCAGCGCACACTGTCCTGGCGCTGGTACTTGCCTTTGTCTGCTTTTACCTGACAAACACGGTTTTGTCTTCTCATATTAATCCAGCTTTATCCTTTCATCTCTTGTGGCTGGAGGTCTCTGATGTTCTGGTTTTGTGTTTCCCCACTGTGTGCCCCTTATTGTTGATGCTTCGGGATCCTAAGACTCTTGGTCTCTGCTCTTGAAATGTTGAAAATCAGCTAGGTGTGGTGGTGCATGCTTGTGATCCCAGTATTTTGGAGGCTGAGACAGGAGGATCACAGGTTCCAGGCCAGTCTCTGCAACTTAGTGAGGCCCAGTTTCAAAATAAAAAATGAAATAGGCCTGGGAGTGTAGCTCAAAATCAGAATACCTCATAAGTTTAATCATCAGTACCATATACACACATACACAAATATTACGCATTACTCTGAATGCTAAATATAGAAAATAAAGGTTGAATAGCCATGCATATTTTATTCAGTAACCATTTATTGAGCATAATTTTAACATAAAACCCACTATCATTGTAGAAAGCCAAAATGATATTGGAGCTGTATTGAGTTATCTAAACATCTATAGATGAAATTGTAAGCTCAAAAATTCATGACATTTTTGAGGGATCAAGTTTCCCTTCTATTAGGGAGCTGTCTAAAAATATTCCCTTTCTCAGGAGCTGTTGAAGTGCGTTCACAAATGTTATCCAATTGGGAATATTGACAATTCCTTCTATTTGTTGGTATAAAATTCAATATGGGTCCAGATAATTTTCTTCAGGTCAAGTACAATTTTTTTTGCACAGATGAAGATGATAAACCCTGAAGATGAACAAGGTCCTTTTCTATGTTATTTTCTACCTTTGACTTCCTTACTTTTCCCACAGTGCTGTATTGAACAGAAGAATAATGTGGGGTTGGTTCTTCCTGCAAGCCTTATAGGCACTCTGTATGGTGGGCCCATGGTGTCTGTCACTGGTTGGACAGATGGAGTAATACTGAACAGGCTGCATATGCTGATGATGAGATGCACCTTGGACTTTTAGTGACTGATGATTAAAGGTAGGGACATTGTTTTCTGTTTGTCCTCTTGCATTCATTGGAGGACAGTCTGATGTTTTTAATATCATTTATATTAAGGTAGAACTCATTAGTGGTTATCATACTCATCATATTATAGGTTGCTGAAGTATTGTTAAATTAAAACTGTATTTGCTCTGCACAGTGGAGCATGTCTGTAACCCTAGCTACTCAAGAAATTGAAGCAGCTGAGTGTGGTGGTGCATGTCTGTAATCTCAGTACTTGGGAGGCTGAGACAGGAGAATCCCAGGTTTACAACAAGTCTCAACAATCTAGTGAGGCTCTTTGCAACTTAGAAAGACCCTGATTCAAATAAACATAAAATAAGCCTGGGATTATAGCTCAGAGGCAGAATGCCCCTGGGATCAATCCCTAGTACTCATCCACCACCATCACCTCCCGCCCCCATTCCCCTAAAAAGGAAGCAGAAGCAGGAGAATTGAATGTTGAAGGCCAGCCTCAGAAGCTTAGCAAGACCCTGACTCAAAGTAAAATTTTATGTATGTATGTATGTTTTATTTGGTATTAGAGACTGAACTCAGAGCAATTTCACCTCTGAGCTACATCATCAGCCATATTTTATTTGTTATTTTGAAACATGGTCTCCCTAAGTTCCTGAGGGTCTTGCTAAATTGCTGAGGCTGGCTTCAAAACTGCAATCCTCCTGTCTCAGCCTACCAAGTGCTGGGATTATAGATGTCAGCGGATGAAGGGTCCATTCCTCACCTTAGGAACTCAGGATCAATATGTCCTTGGTTTCCATGGCAGAAAAGAATTTCAGCATGTGCCAGTCAGAGACAAAGAAAGAGGTTTATTTAGGAAACGTAGGGGGATACATATTCAAGGGACAATGCTCGCCTTCTCAAGAAGGAGAGAGCACTTGAAGTCTTTACAGCACTTCTTACTGGGGACCCAGAGTAGGGGTAGGTAGGAATGCACAGCAGGAATGGGATGTCTTGTCCTTTTTTTGAGTCCTTAAGGTTCCGGTCATTTCTTTGGTGGATACTGGGTGATGTTTGAGCTTGACCGAGGTCAGACTTTTGGAGAGGAACCTTAATTTAGTAAGCATCCCAGTGATTTTAGGTGGGAAGATATGCCATTATGATTAATAAGTGTAGGCCTGCTGGGCGTGGTGGCCCACGCTTATAATCCCCGTACTTGGGAGGCTGAGACTGGAGGATCTGGGTTTGTGCCAGCCTCAGCTACTTAGTGAGGCCTTCCGCAACTTAGTGATACCCTGTTTCAAAATAAACAATAAAAAATAGGTCTGGGAGTGTAGCTCAGATGTAGAATGCCCCTGGGCTCAATCCCCAGTACCAAATTTATAAAAAAGCATAGGCTTATTATTATTATTATTATTATTACTATTACTATTATTTTTATTATTTTGGTTATCCTTTCCTGCTGTGTGTTGAAGATCAAGTTGTTGGCCCAAGAAAATTTTTGCTATTAAGGTCACTCAAGGCTTCTCAGGGTTTTTCCTAAGGAATCTGTGAGGCTTCTTCTCTACTAGTTGTGCCATCTACCAGGATGAGTCATGGTCTTGCTTACCATTTGTCTTCCCTTGAAGCTTAAGGGACATTTTCCTCTCCAATGACCCTCCTTTTTGCAAAGTATGTGCTGGTGGGTGCCAGTCTCTGAGGCTTTCATGGTACCCCTGTTTTTGGAGGTCAGATGACTCACTGGAGTTGCAGGGGCCATAATGAGATCTTAATTTGTGTCCTATTTAACCTTGGAGCCAGTAATAACTAATATTACAGTAATTAATATAAGAATAATTGCCAGGCATGGTGGCACATCTTGTAATCCCACTACTTCAGAGGCTGATACTGGAGGATCACAGGTTTGTGGCCAGCCTCTGCTACTTAGTGAGGTCCTCTGAAACTTAGTGAGACCCTGTTTCAAAATAAAAGAATAAAAAGTAGGGCTGGGGGTGTAGCTTCGAGGTAGAATGCCCCTGGGTTCAATCCCCAGTAACGCAAAAGAAAAAAAAAAGAATAATAATAATAATTAACATTCCAATTAGTTAAGAAACACAAATATGTTTAACTTACAAAGGATCCAATAATAGGTAATATTACAGTTACCTAGAAGAATATATATGTATTATTCTAATATATATATTCATATATATATATATATGTATATATATATATATATATATATATACATATATATATATATATATTGACCTTAACGTTTACTATTGGAGTGAAATTTAGTATTTAGGGCCAAAATATTGACTGTTCTCTTCTTAGTTCTTTTATTTCCTGAATGTTCTCTAAGTGTTAGTTGTTGAGCACTCAGAAGGTTAGTTTCACCAGTCCTTTTTAATGAATAGGAGTCAATATTGTAGCCTTTTCCCCCAGGTAATTGGTATTAAAACATCATTTAGGTTATTCTGTTAAAGTTGTACATCTGTAATTTTTGGGGGGGTGGGTACTGAGGCTGGAATCCAGGGGCATTTTGCTTCTGAGCTATACCCCCATACCTAACTTATTTTATTATTTTGAAATAGGGTCTTACTAAGTTGCAGAGGGCCTTACTATGTAGCTGAGGCTGGCCATGAACCTACCATCCTCTGGTCTCAGTCTCCCAGGTACTGGGGTTACAAGTGTGAGCCACCATGCCCGGCACATCTGTAATGTTAACAGACAACAACTACAAAGATATACAAGGAAAATAGAAAACAAAATTGTTAGGGACAAAACAAATCCAGTTTGTATAGTAGCTCTCATAATACTTGTTACAATTGTTAGTCAGAGTGGCACATGATTTGCAATGCCAAATATTCCATCATCTCTAATTATCTTTCTTGAAGATGGTCATAATATAATTTAGGAATACATAAATGGAAACCTTAAAAAATGTATCACTATTAACAATTTTTGTTTAAAGGACATCAGCTTGGTAAAGTATTTTCTTAGGCCTTGCGTTTTACTTAGGATACTTAGGAAACCCAAATATAGTTAACTTACAAAGGAGCCAGTAACAAATAATATTATAGTAATTAATATTATAATAATTAATATTCTAAGATACTTAGGAAACACAAATATGTTTAACTTACAATGGAGCCAGTAATAATTAATAGTACAGTTACATAGAAGTTAACATATATATTAACCTTAACTTTTCCTATTGGAGTGAAATTTTGTATTTATGGCTTAGTATGATAATCATAATTATAAGCCTATATAGGATAACATCACTGACAAAAAAAGTCAAAGAATAGCTCTAGATCTTTTATAAGTTAAAAGAACAGTGTTACTAATCAGAATTAAGCTTATTACCTGACTTACAGTTATATCTTTTTTGTATAATAATAAAACATTTATTTAGTCAAAGCAAACAGATGTAAACCAGGTCTTAAATGATGTATTTTTGAATGGCACTAAACATAGATTTCGGAAGTTTTAGTAACTTCATTAACTATTTTATGTGATTAGCATATAAAAGCAATGCATACTGCATAGAGATCACTTATTGGTTAGCTTGTATGTATATAAAGTCCATATACCTTTAACTTTATAAGCCCTTACGAATCACTTAGATTAACCTCAGATATACAGCATATTTAACCCTCAGATGTATACATATTTATAGTCACAGATATGTAGGGTGTCAAATATAGCAACCCAAAGTTATAGTTGTTCATTTAGTCTGGGTTATAAAGTAATCATTAAACAGGTATAAAATATAGACATTTAAACCCTTATTCAGGTACGATGCAGCTTGCTAACTAATAAAAGACAAACACAAGAGATTATCTTCATAAAATGCAATCTTTAAGCTAGTTCTTAGTAAATGTTAAGAGCAAAAAAACATATTGTTTTAAATATAAAGAACATAGGAAATTATCTTGAAGAAATGAAAAAAAATTTAGGCTAGTTTTGTAAAATTTTACAAGTAATATCTTGAGAAAATCTGATTGTTTTAAACATAGAATCAATGCATTAAATGTGATTTTTAATTTAAACTTTTTTTTCAGCATGCACCAGTCAGAGACAAAGACAGAGATCTATTTAGGAAAAGTGGGGGATACATATTAAAGTGAGAATGTGGGCCATCTCAAGAGGGAGAAAACACTTGGTGTCTTTACAGTACTTCTTCGGTAGGGGACTCAGAGAGGGAATGGGTAGGGATACATGGCAGGGTGGGGTGTCTGGTCCTCTTTTTTGAATCATCAGTTTCTGGCCATTTATTTGGTGGGTGCTAGGTGAGGCCTGAACTTGACCAAAGGTCAGACATTTTGGAGGGAACCTTTGCCAAGCATCCCAAGAATTTCAGGTAGGAAGATCCATCATTATTTAAAAAGTATAGGCCTATTGAGGAACTTTGCCAAAGCAAAGGACAGGCCAGATAGTCTAGTATAATTAAAAGTATGGCCTACTAAAGGCTTTTACATGAGAAAAAGCAGATCTTGTAAGGTGAAGTTAAGGATTATGAAGTTTCTAGATTTTAAAACTGAAATTTCCCTTTTCTTCCCAGTTTTTCTCCCTTCTACCTAATATTTTATTTCTCCTAGCCTATCTCATAGGCATGTACCACCATGCCAGGATCTTTTCCTTCCTTCCTTCCTTCCTTCCTTCCTTCCTTCCTTCCTTCCTTCCTTCCTTCCTTCCTTCCTTCCCTCTTCCTTTTGTGATACTTGTGCTTCTTACCTCTGAGTTACACAACCAGTTCTATTTTTTATTTTTTTGAAGCAGGGTCTCACAGAGTTGTGGAGGGACTCACTACATTATTGAGGGTGGCTGTAAACCTGTGTATTCTTCCTGTCTCAGCTTTCCAGGTACTGTGATTACAAGCATTTGTCACCACACTTAGCTCTTATTTTTTTTTAGTGGAAGCCTTCCTAACAACAACAACAACAACAACAACAAAAATGAACATGAGTGCAATTCCAGGCTGGGGAATCTAGGAAAAGCAAATCAAATGACAGGGGTTGGTCAGCTGAGGCCAAATGGGTGTTCTCAAAGAGAACATCAGCCCTGCTCATGATTAGATCAAAACAAATGGAAGATATATTAGGAACCCATCCTTCACAAGCAAGAGTCATTGAGACCACATCCAGGAGAATAACACTGCCAAAATTGCAAGGTCATCAAAAGGAGTCCAAGTTAATTTGGTATGTTAAACTAATAGCAGGGGGTGGTAGTATGCACCTATAATCCCAGTACTTGGGAAGCTGAGACAGGAGAATCACAGCTTGGTGGCCAGGCTCAGCAACTTAGTGAGACTCTGTTTCAAAATAACATCAACTGGAGGAGCCCAAGATGGTGACTGAGAGAAACAGCGCTTCTCAGGTGCTGTAAAACTCGAATCAAAACTGCGTAAAAGCAGCTTCTTGATGGAAGAAAAAAGGAGCAAAAAGTGAACAAAGTAATGAAAATTGAAATACAGCCGAACAAAACCCAGAAAGCAGACCAGGGAGAGCGAAGAAACCTATGTATGCGGCAGTGGTGTGTGCCATGGAGCAGCAGCTCCTATTGACCCAGTAGCCCAGAGCGGGGTCTACTAGCACTGAGACATCTAACAACCCTCTGCATACTCAGTGACCAGATGTAGAGTAAGCGCCTACAGAACTCCACACCCCAATCAGGCAGCATATCCCTGCAGGATTGACAGTGACCAGAACACAGTGACTAGCTTAAGCCTGCAGCAGGAATACCCCAGCTCACCTCTCCCTTCAGAGCCAGAGCAGCACTCAATTGTAAGTTAACTGTGCTGCCACAGGGGCCCCTGTGGCAAATTATAGACTCAGTCACCTGCCCTTCTAGGGTTTGGATAGGAGCAGGAGTGCGGGAAGGACTCAGCGCACACAGGGCATGGAGACCTTATAGGCCCCCTGGAAACTGTCCCACATTTAGACTGCACACCTGCCACCAGCAAAGGCAGAGAAAGAGAGAGACACAGACACAGGACCTGTGGAAAGCACTAAGCCTCAGGCTTACACTGGGTCCAGATCCAGTGATGCCCGCTGCCTACATAGACAAAGAGTGGCACAGGGACAGACTCTGTGGAGAGCTCAGAGACACAAGTTTGCACCAGGAAAGGCACCAGTGGAACTCCCTGCCTGCACTGATGGAGAGATCAAATAAGAATGCCTGAAACATGCTCAAAAATCTAATATAGTAAATAGACACTTAAAAGCTGAAAATGTCCATGCAGATCCAAGAGGACTGCAGAGGCCAAGTCAGCTCTGTACTTATATACTTGCAGGGTTTTTGTTTTTGTTTGTTTTGGTTTTTTACTCTGTTTTGATTTATATTGCTTTATTTTATGTTTGTTTGGATGGTTGGTTGCTTTGTTATTTTTTGCTCAGTTGTCAACTCTTCCTCATCCCTTTTAGAAGCTTCCCTTCCTCTCTCCTAGCTCTATTCTTCTCCTCAACATTTTTTCTCTTTCCTTTTCCTTTTTTCCTTGTCTCATTTGAAGACCATTTCATACCACTACATCTAAATACTCTACATTGACTACCAGAATCCCCTCATATATCCACTATCTCTAATCTCTGCCATATATCACTTTAACACACTCAAATTCTTATTCCACTGGATCATACCTTCCACTTTACCCTACTCTTGCATTGATCACTGCAGCTTCTCCCCACCCCCTCAACCTTCACCACGAAACACAACCTACCCTTGTATATACCAGCAGACACCTCTATATCCCTACTGCAGAGATTGGACCAGAGAGGTGAACCACCAGGAAGGACTGTCAGATACCAAGGATAAACTCACCTCAGCTGGTAGAAGCAATAGCTCAACACATCCCACATTAAGGCCTGAAAATGCAAAGGCCATAAGCTGTCCTACTCAAATATCTGAGATGAATCCCCATAACAGAAGCAACAAATGGACCCTACAAATCAACATCTGAAACCCACCAATGGCAACATTACAGTGGGCAGAAGAAGCCCTAGAGTAATTGCAACTCAGTACAAGATAATATTCACAGAGAGAAAATAGAAATAAGAAACCTATAAATTGAGAGAAAGCTTGTGAAAGTGGCAAAGATATGAATTTAAGAACAGGGAAACCAGGAGAAGGATGCTGTACCTGCCAGCAAAGTAGAACAGTCCTGAGGGGGGGGGAGTGAGGATTAAAGACAAAATCAGTACTAAGTCCGTTACTGGGAGGGCTGACAGTCAATACTGTAACCTCAAGTTTATTTCACAGGACCTTTTTATACCATGACACCAGGAAACTTATATAAGAAAAAGAACATGGGAACATTAGCTCATACAAGAGAAGTAACATGGGAATGTTAGCTTATACAATGACAACATAACATACAAAACATTACATGAGGTTTAGTAGCCCCTACAAGACCTATTGTCTTAATATACTGATTGTACCAAAGCCCCTCAACCATATCTCAGTACAAGCGTCAGAGGTGTCTAGATCCGGGTTATTGTTTCCTAGGTCTATACTGTTAGCACACAACACATGGCTGGTTTTAACAAAACATGGGCAATTAATCATAGTCTCCAACATCTCCTCCTTCTTTAATTTTTTGAAAAATGAGACACCAACCTGCAGTTGATGTGCAGTGAGCTGTGCCTGGCTTAGGTTGTTCTCTTTTTTTTTTTTTTTTTTTTTTTGTGGTACTGGGGATTGAACCCAGGGGCATTCTACCTCCGAGCTATACCCCCAGCCCTATTTTTTATTCTTTATTTTGAAACCGAGTCTCACCAAGTTGCGGAGTGCCTCACTAGGAAGCTGAGGCTGGCCTCGAACCCGGATCCTCCGGTCTCAGCCTCCTGAATGCTGGGATTACAAGCGTGCGCCACCACACCCGGCTAGGTTGTTCTCTTTTAAGTACAAATCTTACCCGTCGTGGGAGTATAGGTGTCATGCACCTATGTCCTGTCTTAGGTTGACTTGTCTTTAAGAGAATCTTACCCATTATTGACTACTAGCTCCTGCAAAAGGGGGTCATGTGAAGCTTTAACCCATGCATTTCAGCTTTGATTGTCCAAATAGTGCTGACAATAGGCAGCAAACACAAACCTAGGAGCAATAAGATTCCAAAACCTAGAAGACCTCCTATCAAAGAAGTAAACAATGACCAAGAGGGCATGACACCTTGTAACTTTTCCAGAATATCTTGAGCTGTTTTAGCTTCCTCAAATGAAAGGGGCTCGGCACTCCCTAGATTAGTAATTTCTTGGTGTAATTTCAGTAAGTCTAGTGATAGATTTTCATGGTGCCATTTCCCTTGCAGATGTGTCTTGATCCTGTTCCAGTTATGATCACTCTGATTATAAATTTTAGAAGTAACATAAATCCAATCAAATTTAGCATGACACTTTAAACTTGTTCTTGTCTTTAACTCTTGAGTAGTAATCTTTAAATCTTGAACCTCATTTCCTGAGTATAAAACAGTATCATATAAAGCATCTAACCTATGTTCTAATTTAATATCTATATGTTATTGAGTTCCTAAAGTATGAGTAACATTTTTAGACATCTGATTAACAAAAGAAGCTGTCTGCAGGGACGACTTAATGCATGATCAATTTCTTTTAAAATTTGCAACCCATTATCACTATACCAAGGTCGCAACACATCAACACATCAACAGGTATCAAGACAAAAGAAGGCTATTTAACTACCATAATCTGCATTCCCCTAGGTATGTTAGACACACAGGAGGTAAAAATACAATTTTGACAAGTAAAATTAAAATGATTGAAAAGCTAATATTAATATGTCAAATTAATATCATATAAGGTAGAAGTACACAAGCAGTTACATGTCAGGCATCCTGGAACAGTCACACTTTTTGAAAAGCAAATGGGTAGTCCAGTACCTAGGCCTGTATAATGATAGGCACATTTCAGAAGGTGGAGAATTGGCTGAGGCAGGCAGATCCAGCAGACGAGAGTTGTTCACTGTGATGATGATCTCTCTGTCTTCCCACACTGCCGGTTGTAACAGTGGTGGATCTGGGAAATAAGCCCAATACACCTCAGCTGTCACTCTCAGGTGAGCAAGCAGAATCACAGCCAACAGGAGGTGTTGCAGGAGCTTCCTTGACCAATTGCTCGGGTAACCATTTCGGACCATCTTCCTGGGAAAAAACACAAGCATGACCTCGACCCCAGTTTAGCACTGGGTTGCCATTTTCCAGTGTTAACATTCCTCCAGTAAACCTGAGCAAAACCCATATGAGATTTAGGGTCCCAGAAGCGATCAGCAGCGGAGCGACCGTCAATATCCAAATTTAAAAAATTAAGAATAAAGAGAGCATGAGCAATACTATTAGCCCGTGTTGTGGGGTAGGTCTCCTCCCCTTTTTTTAATTTACTGTGTCAGCATAGACAGCAAGAAGATAACCTTTATTTTTATGTGTCAGCAAGATATCATTCATATAATGAATAATATATACAGAGGGATGATTTTTACATACACCTTGTAATGTTTGTGCCACAAATTTTTGACACAAGGTGGGACTATTGGCCATTCCTTGTGGTAATACTTTCCAATGATACTGGTCCATAGGCTTGTTGAAATTAAGAGAAGGGACACTGAAAGCAAAACACTGACAATCTTTGGAGTCTAATAAAATAGTATAAAAGCCAGGCGTGGTGGCGCATGCTTGTAATCCCAGCATTCGGGAGGCTGAGACTGGAGGATCCGGGTTCGCAGCCAGCCTCAGCTACCTAGTGAGGCACTCCGCAACTTAGACTCGGAATTTCAAAGTAAAGAACAAAAAATAGGGCTTGGGGGTGTAGCTCGGAGGTAGAATGCCCCTGAGTTCAATCCCCAGTGCCACAAAAAAAAATAGTATAAAAACAATCCTTCAAATCTAAAATTATTTTATAAGTATCTTTAGGTATGCCAGCAGGTGTAGATAATCCAGGTTGCAGTGCCCACATTAATTTCATAGTTTTACTGACTTGTCTTAAATCTTGTAGCAGCCTCCATTTTCCAGATTTTTTCTTAATAACAAATATGGGAGAATTAGAAGGTTCAATATGCCCTTTTTCCAATTGTTCTTGCAGTAACATACAGGCAGCCTGAATCCTTTCTGATGTAAGGGATCACTGATCCACCCATACAGGGTCATCAGATTTCCACTGTATGGCATCTGCATGGGGTGCAGGCACTTCAGTGACCCCAGTTAAAAATATCCTATACCAGTCCGATCTAAATGTGCTTTGCAAGATATGGGGTATTGTATTCCTTGCCCTTTTACACCCAATCCCTTCCCTGGTAGAAATCCTTGTTGAAACATTTGCTGTGTAACTATAGAATTAGGACTATACAAATAAACTCCCATTTTTTTCGATAACATCTCATCCCCAAAGATTAACTGGAAGCTTTGGCACAATGTAGGGTTGGAAAGTGCCAGTGTGTCCCTCAGATCTGCCCAAGTCAATATGTCAGAACTTTGTTCTGGGTTATGAGTCTGGCCATGCCCTGGAGATCTATAATAGTGGGTTGTTTTGGCCAGTGATCAGGCCATTGTAAAGCAGTTATAACAGACACATCGGCCCCGGTGTCCAGCAACCCAGTGAATGATCACCCATTTATTTTTAGACAAAGCTCAGGCCTCTGAGAGTCAATGGCTTGTCCAGTAAGCATCTGAGGATCCAAAACTTTTAGTGCCTCTTTTCTTTCTTATCAGTTTTGGCCTGAGGAACCAAAATTAATTAAGCAAGGCATTGCCCTTTGTTGTATTATTTCTATATTTACAGTTCCTTTTTCAGGAAACCAAGTACAGACTTTCTCTACAAAAAGCAAAAATTTCTGAAGTTTCTGTTGACCTACCTTAGTCCCTTGGGCTTGCAACATATTTTTAAGCATATGTACGAAGAGCAGCTGGCTATTTCTTTGTCTCATATTATACTATATTACAAACTCCCAGTAAATCACGACTCACCCTCAGCTTTCGGTACCTTATTTTATGCGGTGTCCTTCACGGATTCCCCAGTCTTCAGATCCCTGTTCTGGTGCCACCTGCTGTACCCACCAGCAAAGTAGAACAGTCCTGGGGGGGGGGAGTGAGGATTAAAGACAAAGTCAATACTAAGTCCGTTACTGGGAGGGCTGACAGTCAATACTCTAACCTCAAGTTTATTTCACAGGACCTTTTTATACCATGACACCAGGAAACTTATACAAGAAAAAGAACATGGGAACATTAGCTCATACAAGAGAAGTAATGTGGGAATGTTAGCTTATACAATGGTAATGTAACATACAAAACATTACATGAGGTTTAGTAGCCCCTACAAGACCTATTGTCTTAACATACTGATTGTACTGAAACCCCTCAACCATATCTCAGTACAAGTGTCATAGGTATCTAGATCCAGGTTATTATTTCCTAGGTCTATACTGTTAGCACACAATGCATGGCTGGTTTTAACAAAACAAGGGTAATTAATCATAGTCTCCAACAGAAGGAAAAATAGCAAAGAAACAATGAGCAACCACAACCCATCAATAACAGATCTCACCAACCCAGAATGGCAGAGATTACCAGAAGAACAATTCAGATCTTTAATGGTAGAAATGATACAAGATTTCTCAAAGAATGCAGAAACAGCTGGAAAGAAATAAAGGAACAAATAAAGAACCTGACATCCTGAACAGAAATCAAAGAGAAGCCTTGAAGGAAGTGAAGGACGTGAAAGATGCAATAATTGAAGTGAAGGCATCAATACAAACTATAAACACTAGATTAGACCACATGGTAAATAGAATATCACTCCTAGAAGATGACCATTCCAAAAAAGAATCTATAGTACATAATTTAGAAAAAAAATTGACAGCATGAATTGGACATTGACGAGATCTGGGCCAATTTTAAAAGCCCTAACCTAAGAATAATAGACATAGAAGAGGAATTAGAAGGTGAAGCTAATGGAATAAACCATCTTTTCAAAGAAGTAATATCAGAGAATTTTCCAAACATAGAGAAGTTGACACACAGGTGCAGGAAACATATAGAAGCCCCTCTAGACAAGATCAAAGGAAAGGTTCACCATGCCACATAATAATCAAATTGACTAATGTAGAGGCCAAGGAGAGAATCTTAAATGCAACAAAAGTAAAAGTCCAAGTGACATTAGAGGGAAACCAATTAGAATCACTCCAGACCTCCCAAATCAAGTCATGAAAGCCAGGAGGGCCTGGAGCAACATATTCCAAACTCTGCAAGAAAATAACTTGCAGCCAAGATTCTCTTACCCAGCAAAACTATCTCTCAAAATTGACAGGGAAATAAAAACCTTTCATGATAAACAGAAACTGAAAGAATTTATGTCTTCTAAACCAGCACTAAAGAAAATACTCAAGAGATTAACTACAAAGAAGAACTAACAAGTAAACATCAGAACCAGAGAAACAATAATTTCCAGGAAGCAACTAAGCAAAGAAGAACAAACACTACCACAAACAGAAGTCAAAACTAAAAATGTTAGGAATTAAAAATCATCTCTCAATAATCACACTGAATATAAATGGTCTCAACTCCCCAGTAAAAAGACATAAGGTGGCAAAGTGGATTAAAACCCATGACCCCTTTATATGCTGCCTGCAAGAAACACACGTTACAAGCAAAGATTTCCACAAACTAAAGGTGAAGGGCTGGAGCAAGGAAATTCATGCCAATGAACTAAAAAACAAGCAGGAGTAGCAACTATGATATCAGACAAATTAGACTTTAAGCCCAAACTTATCAGAAGAGACAAAGCAGGTCATTTTTTACTAGTAAAAGGAACAATTCAGCAAGGACATAGCAATAGTCAACACTTATGCCCCAAACATAGGTGCAGCCACTTTCATAAAACAAACTCTTCGTGATATAAAGTCACGCATAGATCCCAATTCAATAATTCAGGGAGACTTCAATACTCCTCTCATATCACTAGACTGGTCTTCTAGACAAAAGGTCAGTAAAGATGCTTCATACCTGAAGAATACCATAAACTGAATGGACCTATTAGACATATACAGAATATTTCACCCACTACAGCTGAATTCACATTTTTCTCAGCTGCCCAAAATAGACCACATTCTGGGCCACAAAGAAAGCACTGGCAAATTAAAAAAATGTAACATACTTCCCTGAATCTTTTCAGACCACAATGGAATGAAACTAGCAATCAACTCTAAGAAGACCCAGAGTAAACATGTAAATACACGGAGACTGAACATCACACTGCTAAATGAGAAATGGGTCATAGAAGAAGTAAGAAGAAAAAATTTAAAAATTCCTAGAAACTAATGAAAACATAGGAATAACATATCAAAACCTCTGGGACACCTTGAAGGCAGTACTAAGAGGAAAATTTATAGCACTGAGTGACCACATAAGAAAAACAGAAAATCACCAAATAAATAATTTAATGACACAGCTCAAAGCCCTTGAAAAACAAGAACAGTCTAATCCCAAAGCTAGTAGAAGACAGTAACTTATTAAAATCAGAGCAGAAATTAATGAAGTAGAGAATAAAAAAATTACAGAAAATCAACAAAACCAAAAACTGGTTTCTTGCAAAAATTAACAAGATAGATAAACCATTAGCTAACCTAACCCAAAGAAAGAGAGAATCAACCCAAATTACCAAAATAAGAGGTGAAAAAGGTGATATTACCACCAGCAGTGTGGAAATCCAGAGGTTCATCAGAAACTACTTTGATAAACTATACTCCAACAAAATGGAAAATCAAGGAATTGACAAATTTCTAGACACGTATAACCTTCCTAAATTGATTCAAGAAGATATAGAAAACTTAAACTGACCAATAGCAATCAAAGAGATTAGAAATAGCAATAAAGAGTTTACCATCAAACAAAAGCCCAGGGCCAGATGATTTTATAAAACATTTATAGAAGAGCTAATTCCAATACTCCTCAATCTATTCCATGAAGTAGAAAGAAATGGGACCCTCCCAAACACATTCTATGAAGCCAACATCACATTAATACCAAAGCCAAATAAAGACAGCTCAAGAAAAGAAAATTATAGGACTATATCACTGATGAACTGAGATGCAAAACTGCTAAACAAAAGGCTAGCAATGTGCATTCAAAACTATATGAAGAAGCCAGGCGTGGTGGCGCACGCTTGTAATCCCAGCATTCGGGAGGCTGAGACCGGAGGATCCGGGTTCGCGGCCAGCCTCAGCTACCTAGTGAGGCCCTCCACAACTTAGTGAGACTCGGTTTCAAAATAAAGAATAAAAAATAGGGCTGGGGGGTATAGCTTGGAGGTAGAATGCCCCTGAGTTCAATCCCCAGTACCACACACACACAAAAAAAAACCATATGAAGAAAATTATACACTATGACGAAGTTGGATTCATCCCAGGAATGCAAAGCTGGTTCAGCATATGGAAAACAATACATGTAGTTCATTACATAAACAGAATCAAAGACAAAACTCACATGATCATTTCAATACACACTGAAAAAGCCTTTGATAAAATCCAACACCCATTCATTCTAAAAGCACTGCAGAGAATCAGAATAGAAGAAACATACCTCAATATCATAAACGCAATATACAATAGGCCCACAGCCAACATCATATTAAATGGACAAAACCTGCAAGAGTTCCCACTAAGAACAGGAACAAGACAAGGATGAATATTATCACCACTTCTGTTCTATAGTACTTGAGACTAGCCAGAGCAATAAGGCAAGAGAAGGAAATCAAAGGGGTAAAAATAGGGAAAAAAGAACTAAAACTATCCCTTTTTGCAGATGACATGATACTATACTTAGAAGACCCAAAAGAGTCAGCCAAAAAACTTTTTTTTTTTTTTTGCGGTACTGGGGATTGAACTCAGGGGCATTCTACCTCCGAGCTATACCCCCCAGCCCTATCTTTTATTCTTTATTTTGAAACCAAGTCTCACTAAGTTGCGGAGTGCCTCACTAGGTAGCTGAGGCTGGCCGTGAACCCAGATCCTCTGGTCTCAGCCTCCCAAATGCTGGGATTACAAGCGTGCGCCACAACACCCGGCTAGCCAAAAAACTTAAAGAACTGATCAACAAATTCAGCAAAGTGTCTGGATACAAAATCAATCTTAAAAAATCAGAAGCTTTCCTCTATGCCAACCATAAATTCACTGAAAAAGAAATCCAGAAAACAATTCCACTCAAACTAGCACCCTGAAAAATAAAATACTTAGGGATAAACCTAACCAAAGAGGTAAAAGACCTCTATAAGGAAAACTACAAAAAGTTGAAAAAGGAAATTGATGAAGACCTTAGAAGATGGAAAGATCTTCCGTGCTCTTGGATAGGCAGAATAAACATCACCAAAATGGCCATTCTCCCAAAACTGATCTACAGATTCAATGCAATACCCAGGAAATTACCAAGGTCACTCCTCACAGACATAGAAAAATCAGTCCTTAAATTCATTTGGAACAACAAAAAGCCCAGGATAGCCAAAGTAGTTCTTAGCAACAAGAACTATGCAGGAGGTATCACAATACCTGACTTCAAACTCTACTACAAAACCACAGTAATAAAAACAGCCTGGTATTGGCACAAAAACAGACACATAGACAAATGGAGCAGAATAGTAGATTCAGAAACAGACCCACAGGCTTACAGTCAATTGATTTTTGACAAAGGAGCCAAAAACATACACTGGAAAAAAGATAGCCTCTTTAACAAATGGTGATTGCAGAACTGGTTAACCATATGCAGGAAAATGGAAATCAACCCCACTTTCTCACCCTGCACAAGAGTCAACTCAAGGTGGATCAAAGACCTGGAAGTCAGGCCAGGACCTGCAGCTATTTGAAGAGAGCATTGTACTAACACTATAACACATAGGCACAGGAAAAATTTTCTCAACAAGACCCCAAAAGCACAAGCAACTCAAAGGAAGATCAATACATGGGGTTGCATTAAACTGAAGAGCTTCTGTGCAGCAAAGGAAACTATCAAGAACCTCAACAGAGAGCCTACAGAGTGGGAGAAAATTTTTGCCAGGTACTCTTCTGATAGAGGACTAATATCTAGGATATACAGAGAACTCAAGAAACTCACAGCTAAGAAAACAAATAATCCAATCAAAAAATGGGCAAAGGATCTAAATAGACACTTCACAAAAGAAGAAATACAAATGGCCAATAAATGTATGAGGATTGTTCAACATCATTAGCAATCAGAGAGATGCAAATCAAAACTACCTTGAGATTTCACCTAACTCAAATCAAAATGGCAATTATAAAAAACATGAACAACAATAAATGCTGGTGAGGGTGTGGAGAAGTGGGAACCCTAATACATTGTTGGTGGGATTGCAAATTAATGCAACTACTTTGGAAAACAGTATGGAGGATCTTCAGATGAATGGGAATGAACCTACCATATGATCCAGCAATGCCACTTCTGGGTATCTACCCAAAAGAATGGGAAAAAAACTATCAGTCTGATGCATGTGTATCTCTGTTTATAGCTGCACAATTCACAATTGCCAAACTATGGAACCAGCCAAGATGTCCATTGACAGATGAATGGATTACAAAACTATGGGATATGTACACAATGGAATTTTTTTTTCAGTACTGGGGATTGAACTCAGGGGCATTCTACCTTCGAGCTATACCCCCAGCCCTAGTTTTTATTCTTTATTTTGAAACAGGGTCTCACTAAGTTGTGGAGTGCCTCACTAGGTAGCTGAGGCTAGCTGAGAACCCAGATCCTCCTGTCTCAGCCTCCCAAATGCTGGGATTACAAGCGTGCGCCACCACGCCCAGCCACAATGGAATTTTACTCCGCCATAAAGAAGAACAAAATCATGTTCTTTGTAGGGGAATGGATGGAACTGGAAAACATTATGTTAAGTGAGATTAGTCAGTCAGAAAGAGTAAAAAAGCATATGTTCTTCCTAATACGCAGATGCTAGGGAGAAGATGGGGCATAAGGAGGGACTACAGATGAAAAAGGAGAAACCCTAGATAAGCAAAGAAACTGACGGTGATGAACAGGGTTGGGGAGGTGGGGGGGGCACCCTAATGCACATGATGTATTTTCACAAATATATCAAAGTCAATCACTAAACTGAACTTGAGAAGGAAGGAGGGTGAGGGAGTGGCTTGGGAATTGGGGAAGGGGTTAAATGAGAAATGGGAGCATATATGCCTTTATCAGCTTGTGCCTAACAAAGATGTATGATTATAATGCACCAGTTAATTAATTAAAAAAAAAAAAAACGTGGACCAGCCTTTTCTACAGAAGTCACCTTGGACATGGCAGTTGCCCTGGGCATCACTTTGGAGCTGCACTCTACATATGTACATATAGGCCACAGAGTTCAAGTAAAATAAATAGGACTAACAAAGGTAGTTGAAAAATATGTCAAGAAACCAATCTAACTTGGGTTCAAGCCTTACCTTTAGGCCTGTTTAAAATTACACTCCCTTTTGTCTGCAGGAATATTTTGTCCTTCCAGGAAAACCCAAAAGGAAAAGAAAAACCCAAAACTGCTGTATTCCAGTTACAGAGTTAGCTTTCTCCACTTCCCTCTTCTGTTTATACTAAGATAATTTTGCTGTTTAAGGTTGTTTAAAAGTTTGTTGTTTTAGTCAGTCATGGCTAAAATGTAATCATCTGAGAAAAATTGTAATTCTTTGAAGTCTAAGGCACTGTAAAATTGGGTAAATTATTTTAATTTGCTTCTTATTTTGTTAAAAGTTTATCAAATTGTTTCAAAATATAATGTTAAGAAAGGAATTAAAGCAGAATGTAGGAATGAGAGAGAGATATAAAGAAAGTACATGAGAATGAGAAGTTTGGGAAAGGAAGAATGAAAAGAGAATATTTTAAGGATAAAAAAGGATTTTGTATGATTCAGTTTATTCTAACATTGTCCCAAATGGAAAAGGAAAGACTGAGGGTAAATCAGAGGGTTAAAAGCAAGTCGCAGAAGGTTTGAGTACATCACAGAATGTTTGTGGAAGATGGAGCTTATGAAAAGAGCAGTGCATGTGTAATAAAGATGGTTATATTTAAAATTTATTTAAAAGGTTTATAATGAAGTTATATTAATATGATTTCCTGTGTTTTCTACTATCTCTGTTTTATATAGTTATCTCATTGAGCCCTGGATTCTAAATTTCACTTCAAGAGTGAAAGTTAACTTCTGTGTTATATTTGTGCTTCCCAAATGTTAAAAATGCATAAATGGGTATTAGACAAAATTCCAATCCGTTTAGCCATCTCAGTTCATCCCTATAAGCCTAAAAAAAACTAATTTGGGTGAAATATTAAAATATGGCTCCCCTCAAAGCAAAATGGAGAGGATTTTCACTGTTATTCTTGCTACCTCAACTGCAGTATAAGTTGAGGATATTACTACCTGGATTCATCACAACTACCTGAAGGTAGCAGCCCCTGAACCAATAGCCCCAGAGATGACCCACTAGACTATTAATGAAAAATACCTGGAGAGTCAAACAAGCTGATCCTGAAAAAGATGGCTCACCCTGCTCCAATCACTCACAGAAGCTGACAGGCCAAGGCACAGTAGACGACTGAGGAGCACACATCTCATGCCACAAAAATCGGAATCTAAGTTTTATGTCATAAATACCTTAAGACTGACTTTATTAGTGGAATTTACAGTGGTTTTAATTTTAACACTTAGATGTCTGCCCAATTTGACTTCCACTGTTACAGTGAAAAAATAATTGGCAATTCTCATCCTGTGGGAAGGGCTAATAGGGTTGTTATAGCTAGTCTCTGCAATCTTCACCATTATTGCAACCAAAATTGACAAATCTGTTATTGTCAGATTTGATGCATGTCAGATTAGATCTTGTGGCAGCCTGGAAATCCAGCGACAGCTTTCCCAGGCTGACAAATACATCTGCCCAGTATCAAGTTCAGGTTATACTGAGACTAGGCCCTGCCTTTATTGGAGAGATGTCTGGTAGACTACCAAACCCCAAGGAAAGACAACTAATATAGAACAGGTGACCGCATCATTATAGAGGCTTCTATTTTTTGTTTGTTTGTTTGTTTTGGGTTTTTTTTTTTTTTTTTTGCGGTACTGGGGATTGAACTCAGGGGCGTTCTATCTTCGAGCTATACCCCCAGCCCTATTTTTCATTCTTTATTTTGAAACCAGGTCTCACTAAGTTGCGGAATGCCTCACTAGGTAGCTGAGGCTGGCCACGAACCCGGATCCTCCGGTCTCAGTCTCCCAAATGCTGGGATTACAAGCGTGTACCACCATGCCCAGCTTTATAGAGGCTTCTAAAAAATAAAATTCATATTATCCAGACATAACCTCCTCAAGCTTGTAAAGTTAATCAGTGTAATCCCATGATGTTACTTATTAAACACAACAGACTAGGAACCAGTAGTAGCCACCAGGGTCTATGGGCTAAGAGGAGATATCCCTGAAAGAAGTCTTGTAGGCCATTTCAGATTATAGCTCACTAAGACAAATAGCCTTACAACTCTCCTGATAAAAACCCCTTCTAGAAAATCCAAAAATGATCCATCCAAGTAGCTATAATAGAGATAAAATATATAAGCCAGGCTTTAAAAATAGAAACTGGGTTTAGAGACATTAATGTGTGGCTAGAATGGGTTAAGTATTCTGTAAATACTGCCAGCAAGACAAATTGTTATGCATGTGCTACTGGGGTAAAGTTCAGCCAAGGCTAGTTTAAGATGCCTTTTAGATATTTTTAAAGGAAACAAAAGCCCTTCCAATGAGACTTGTAAGACCCTGGCTTTCTTATTCCCCAAGATAGACACCAATGCTAAGATGGCCAAATATCCTCCCGTGAGTCCTATCAAAGAACACACTGATTTACCCAACCCCCTCCAAGTGAGCCAACCTTACAGCATGTCTCACTAGAGAGACACCAGTGGGGAGTATCTTTCTTGGAAAACTGATCTGCAGGGAGGTTAGACCTTACACTGAAAATATCTCATACCCGGACAGACATCTGGTAGTCTTGTGGCTCAAATTTATTCTTAGCCTTGACAAGTTCCCGGAGAGGAACTTGTGCACTGGTTCATCTAGCCATCCCATTCATCATCACTTATCAATATGAAGGGGAGGAAAAGGTCTCCTCAGGGCCTGGCATGAGGTCATGCCTGGACCGGAAGGGTCCTTTGATCCCCACATGTACACAGATGCCATAGGGGTAACCAGGGAGTTCTGAACAAATTCAAGGCAAGAAACCAAATAACCACAGGCCTTGAATTTCTTTTCTGGTGGGTCACAATCAATAAAAATGTTGATTGAATAAACTACATCTACTATAATCAGCAAAGATTTGTCAATTATGCCCATGATGCAATTAAGGGAATTGCTGACCAATTAGGCCCCAGCAGTCAGATGGCCTGGGAAACAGGATGATTTTAGATGTGTTACTGACAGAAAAAAAGGTGTTTGTGTGATGCTGGGGGGCAAATACTGCACCTTCATACCAAATAACACTGATTCAGGTGGAACTATTACTCAGGCCTTAAAAAGACTGACCAACCTGGCTAATGAATTGGCAGAAAATTCTGGAGTTGACAACCCTTTTAACAATATGCTCCAAAAATGGTTCAGAAACTGGAAAACTTTGGGACTCGGTGGTGCTGTTTTGCTGGACTTAGCTCCTTATATTGTAGTCCTACCTGCCAGGAGAGGCTCTGCTTTTTATCCTCAGAGGGAGGACTGTGAAGAAAGCTTCATTCTTCTATTTTGTTCCTAGGCTTTTCACCAAGAGTCATCTTCAAGGACATAGCTGTGCTCCTGCCACAACTCAAGATAAATGAACAACTATTACTTTGGGATACTATGGTGTATGTGATGCCATATATATCTGTGCATAAATCTGAGGGCTAATAGGCACACATATATATGCGATATATATATGTGCATAAACCTGAGGGCTAAATATACTGTGTATCTGAGGTTTACTTAAATGTTTCATAAAAACTTATAAAGTTAACATATGGGTTTTATATACATGAGATATAACCAAAGAATGAACTCTTTATGCAATGTCCAATGTATTAGAATCATAATCATATAAAATGTTTAATGAAGCTATTGAAACTCCTGCCATTTATATGTTTAGTATTATACAAAATCTGTCATTTGAGATCTGGTTTATATCTGTTTGCTTTGAATGAATTAATGTTTTATTATTGTATAAGAAAGATACTATAGTCTATCAGATAATAAGCCTATTTCTGATCATTAACACTGTTCTCTAAACTTATAAAATGTCTAGAGCTATTCTTTGCTTTTTTTGTCAATGCTGTTAATCTGCCTAAAGTTGTAATTATTGTTATCTTACTGAGCAATGAATTCTAAATTTCACCCCAATAATAAACGTTAAGTTAATATATATGCAGCTGTGATATTATTGCTTCTTTGTAAGTTAAGTATATTTGTGTTTCCTAAGTTTCTTCTACAATACAAAGCTTAGAAATACATTTTACCAAGCTGGTGTCCTCTACAAAAATTGTTTAATAGTGATACTTTTTTTTTTAGGTTTATATTTGTGTGTTCCTAAATTGTATTATGACCATCTTTAAGCAAAGATATGTAGAGGTGCTAAAACACTAAGCATTCCAAATCATGCCTGATTAAAAATTGTGTATTAATAATAATCACATATATGTATGTGATTATTATTAATACACAATATAATAATCACATATATGTATGAAGTCAAATATAAATGTGGACTTGTTTATGCCATCAAATATTATCAGAACTATTATGTAAACTAGCAGGCTCTGTAGGATCCTTGAGATGTGAGTTAAAATCTCCCTGCAGTGGCATGATCATAAGGGTGACCTGAGAACTCTGAGGAGGGACACACTGGCTTCAGTTGGTATGTTCCAGATTAAGGAGTCCTGGGGCCACCTGTGGCAAGAGTTGACATGGAGGAGTTTTAGAATTTAATTTTATGAGAGACCAGTCATATATGCTGGTGTTCAGCATGACAGGACCTTGGTATCATTGTGAAATGGGCCTGTGGAAATGCTAGCTTGAAATGTAAAAAGGGACTCATAACCACATTCCAGGGTCCTTTCCAACCCTGACTCCACCAATTATGGCCCGCAATTCTCCCACAGGAAATAGAAACTTTTCCTAACTTCTGTTCAGCGGCTCATTAGGTTCATTGCATTAATTGCCAAAGTCGTCAGTAATCACCAGAAGAGGCTGATGGTGATCTGCTCTGGGGATAGAATTCCCTGCTCATCTCTCAGGTTCTCCAGGTAGACAGTGTTACCAATATTGCAGGGGACGTGGTGACAACATCTCTTTGGGAGAGAAGGTGCAGGGACCCTGTCCTATAACTATGGACTTGGGGATCCTGGGTCCATCTTTGATGACACTTCCCTGCACAGAGCTCCATAGTCAGGCCCAGCCAGGTGAGTGCTTGCTTGGGTTCCACCCCAGGGAGAAAGGCAGCAGAGGGGCGTCCATAGGAGGGGCTGCAGCTGCAGCAGCAGCTCTGTCCAGGTGCCCCCTCTCACTGTGCAGCCCCTGTCTTTGCTGGAGAATTCTAACTCTGGACTTTGGCTTAGAAATAACTTCTTACTCACCTGATAATGGCTCCAGGATCCTAATTAATAATTGAGATAGCTGGGTATGGTGGCATATGCCTGCAATCCCAGTATAGTACTTGGGAAGCTGAGACAAGAGGATTGTAATTTAAGTTCTAGCCTTAGCAATGTAGCTGGATTCTCAGCAACATAGTGAGATTATGTTTCAAAAAACAAACAAAAAGGGCTGGAGGTGTAGTCTGAGATAGAATACCCCCTGCATTCAATTCCCAGTACATTAAAAAAAATATTGCCTCTGGAAGTCTTTAGTGTTTTGTATTTTGTTTGTGGTACTAGGGATAGAACCAAGGAGTGTTCTACCTCTGAACTACCTTCCCCCTCCACTCCCAGACCTTTTAATTTTGAAGCAGTGTCTTGCTAAGTTGCTGAGGTCTTGCTAAATTTCTGGGCTGGCCTTGAACCTGCAGTCATCCTGTCTCATCCTCCCCAAAACTGGGATCACAGGAGTGCCATTATGCCTGACTTGATAGTGACAATCTTGTTTATTTCTCCAATTCCACTGCAGTAGGTTTAGTTGTGTCAGCATTTCCCCAAAGATTGTCTGGGTCCCTTTTCTGTGACTGTTCTATTATGTGTGTATGTTAGTGTGTGGGTAGGTTGCACATATTTTTATCTAATCAATTAGATATGAGCTCCTCTATTTTTTATTTTTATTTTTTGTTACTGAGGATTGAACCAAGAAGCATTCTGTCTTAGAGAATCTAAGCTGGGGATATGTTAGGCTGTCCTCAAACCTGTGATTCTCCTGTATTAGCCTCCCAAGTATGGGGATTACAAGTTTTTCCATGGTGTCTGGCTTCTCTTGTAATTTTAATGAGTTAGGTCATCTTATAATTTGAGTATGATTTTGCATGCATTGCATTTATGTTAAGTTAATTCACTGTGATGACAGACAAAAAGGTGATGGATTCTAACTATAGCACATGTCCATATCAGTGCCCTCTTCAGTTATTCATTTATAAAGTGCTTATTTATTTAACACTTACAGCGTCACTTCATTGTTAAACAAGACAGACATGGTTACTATGGTCATAGATCTTGCATTTTGGTGGGAGTTACATTATAAAATTAAATAGAAATAGATGCCAAAACCTTAATGGTAAAATATGTGGTTGGTGTCAGAGGAATGTTCTCTTGGTTGAGGTCCTCTCATGTGTGTGTGTGTGTGTGTGTGTGTGTGTGTGTGTGTGTGTGTGTGTGATATTAAGGATAAACACAAGGGAATTCTACCTATGATCTGTAACACCAGCCCTTTTTGGGTTTTGTTTTTGAAACAGAGTCTCGCTAGGTTTCTTACAGTCTTGCTAAATTGCTAATGTTGATCTTGAACCTGCAATCCTCCTGTGTTAGACTCCCACATGTTGGGATTACAGTTGTGCACCACCATGCCTGGCTGGCAAAGGTTTTCTTGTGGGTTATGAGGGTATCTCCATTCTTTGGAGAAGAAAAAAAGACCAAAATGATTATCTCATATGAAAAACTAGGAAGAAAGCTGGGTCATTGCTGGCCCAGCCTTCACCTCTCTCACGCCCTCTCATGTCTTTTCAGGACGAAGCCCTGAGAATCCACAGGGAAATGGCTCTGAGGACCATCTTGCTTTTGCAGATGGGGGTTGGGACACTGGCTAACGTCATCCTCTTCTCCCACAACGTCTCCCCAGCCTTGCTGGGCCTCAGACTGCGGCCCACGCAGGTGATCCTCGCCCACATGACTGTAGCCAACTCCTCACTTCTCCTGTCCACTGCACTCCCCCACATCATGGCGGCCTTTGTTCTCAGGAACCCCTTGTCCAGTCTTGGGTGCAAACTGGTGTATTACATCCGCCTGGTGGCTCGCAGCACATCCCTGTTCTCCACCTGTGTCCTGAGCACTTATTGGTTCTTCACTCTTGTTCCCATGACACCAGGCTGGACAGGGCACAGAGGCAGAGTCCCCAAGGCCATCAGTTCTTTTTGCTGCAGCTGCTGGCTGTTTGCTCTCTTGTTGAATATCCACATTCCTGTGAAGATGGCTGGTCCACAGATCATACGCAATGGTACTGTTGTCCAAAGCAAGTGATTCTGCTCTTACTTGGGTTGCATTGCAGGCATGGTTTTCTTGTGACTCACCCATGATGCTGTGTTTATTGGCCTCATGGTGGGGACCAGCGGCTCCTTGGTGCTTCTCCTGCACAGACACCACCAGAGACTGCAGCACATCCACAGCTCCAAGCAGCACAAAGGCCGCCCCGAGGCCAGAGCAGCGCACACCGTCCTGATGCTGGTGCTCACCTTTGTCTGCTTTTACCTGGCGAATGCAGTTTTATCTTCGTATATTAATCTGGCTTTAGCTTCTCATCTCTGGTGGCTGGAGGTCTCGGATGTTCTGGTTTCATGTTTTCCTACCATGTGCCCCATATTGCTGATGCTTAGGGGTCCTAGGACTCTTGGTCTCTGCTCTTGAAATGTTGAAAATCACTGTTGAGGCAGGCTCAATGGCCCAAGCCCATAATCTAAGCTTCTGGGGGGCCAAGATAGGAGGATCACAGGTTCAAGGTCAGCCTCAACAACTTAGTGAGACCCTCCACATTTTAGTGAGTCCCTGTCTTAAAGGAAAAAATAAAATAGAGCTGGGAGTGTAGTTCAGTGGTAGAATACTCCTGGGTTTAATCCCCAGTACCAAAAAAGAAAAGAAAAAAAAGAAGGAAAGAAAATGTTGAATAATATATGTAGATGATAGGTTTGATAATAGCCATGCATACTCTATTCAATAATCATTTATTATCATTTTTACATAAAATCCACAATGATCTCTTCAAATCAAAGTGGACTGGGGTTGTATTGGGGTATTTGATCATCTATAGATGAAATTATGACCTCAAAAAAGAGTCATGACATTATTGAAGACACAAGTTTCCCCTCTACTAGCGGAGCTGTAAAAAATTTCTCTTCTTCAGGAGCATTTGAAGAGAGTTCACAAATATTATCTCATTGGGGATATTGATAATATCTTTTATACATTGGTATAAAAATTCAATATGGAGCCAGTTATATTTTCTTCCAGGTTAGGTACAGATTTTGTTGCACAGGTGAAGATGAGAAAACCTGAAGATGAACAAGGTC
>PVLC010011990.1:0-5000 GCA_004027655.1 Graphiurus murinus
CGGTACTGGGGATTGAACTCAGGGGCATTCTACCTCCGAGCTACATCCCCAGCCCTATTTTTATTCTTTATATCGAAACCAGGTCTCACTAAGTTGCGGAGTGCCTCACTAAGTAGCTGAGGCTGGCCTCGAACCCGGATCCTCTGGTCTCAGCCTCCCAAATGCTGGGATTACAAGCACGCGCCACCACGCCCGGCTCAAAAAAAAGATTTATATGAGAGCTGGGCATGGTAGTTCACTCCTATAATCTTAGCGCTTGGAAGGCTGAGACAGGATTATCACAGGTTTGAGGCTAGCCACAGCAATTTAGTGAGGTCCTCAGCAATTTAGTGAGACCCTGTCTCAAAACTAAAAATAAAATAGGGCTGGGGGTATAGCTCAGCTCAGAGATAGAATACTGTTGGGTTCAATCTCCAATACCACCACTATCAAAAAATAAAAAAAAGAAGTATCTGCTTGGCCAGTCATAGTACCACATGCCTTTAATCCCACTTGGGAAGCTGAGACAGGAGGATCACAGGTTGGAGGGAGTTTCAGCCACTTAGTAGGACACTATTTCAAATAAAAAATAAAATAGGGCTGGGGTGTAGCTCAGAAGTAGAATGCCCCTAGATGTAATTCTCAATACCACAAAACAAAAGGAGGAGGAAGAAGAAGAGAAGGAAGATAAGGAAGAGGAAAGAGATATTTATCTGCTTGCTTGGCTGGGCATGGTGGTACATAACTGTAGCCCAGCTGCTTGGGAGGCTGAGGCAGGAGAATCACTTGAGGCCACAAGTTTGAGACCAGCCTGGGCAGCATAGCAAGACCCTTTAAAAAAAGAAAAAAGAAAAATTGATTTGCTTGGCAGTCCCTGGGTAATGCTGAAATACAGGATGAGCATTGTGTGGCCTGGGCCCCATAAGGCAGACATGGAGTGAGGAAGAGGACCGGCGGGTGGAGCAGCTGTCCCCAGCATCCCTCAGAGGGCCTCCTGCCTCCTGGAGTCGCCGTGCAGCCCTGGGCCAACTAGAGGCTTTCAGACACGTCCACAATGAATTCTTCTGTGCTTTGCTGTAGAAATTAAAGGCCTGTTAAATCTTTAATGTAACAAAGCAACACACCCCTCATCCTTCTCTCTCTTTCTTTCTTTCTTTCTTTTTTAATCCTGACAAGTTTCTCCTCTCCCCACCCAGGCTCGTTGGCTCTGTTCCCACAGAAGTCAGTGCCAGCTCAACAGATGCTCCCTGGCCACAAGCTAGCAGGCAGCTCTGTGATCCCCGTGCTGAGGGGTGGGCCGGCCAGGCATGGGGAGCAGTGATAGGGCGCTGCTTGAGGGTGCCACTCTCTCAGGCTGTTTAGAGGGTCTGGGGAGCACTAGGGACCCTGCATCTGCCATGATTGGCCATGTTGTGTGGGCTGTAAGGACCAAGGGCTCAAACTGACACTTTCCCAAGTGTGTTTCTGTGTTTGTTGTCCCCCAGACCAGGCCCCTTTGAAGTGGTCATGGACATAACCTTCAAGTGGCCAGGTATAGATATGATGAGGGAATGTGGTGACCAGTGTCAAAAGCCCTGAGGGGGGCTATGTTCTGTTTCTAGGACAAACGACACCCTACACTATAGAGTCATTCATTCATTCTCATGCATTTATTGAGCACTTACCTTATACATCTATTCATGAAGGAACAGTGTGTTTAGGGAACTTACAATTAATGGAAATTTAAAAATAAGGTTAGGAGATAGCCAAGTGTGGTTGTGCACGCCTGTAATCTCAGTACTTGGGAGGCTGAGATAGAAGGATTGCAGGTTTGAGGCCAGCTTAGGCAATTTAGAAATTGTTTCCAAGTTGAGCATGGTGATGCATACTTGTAATCCCAGTACTTGGCAGGCTGAGACAGGAGGATCACAGGTTTGTGGCCAGCCTCAGGTACTTAGTGAGGCCCTCTGCAACTTAGGGAGACCCTGTTTCCAAATAAAGAAGTAAAAATAGGGCCAGGGGTATAGCTCAGAGGTAAAATGCCCCTGGGTTCAATTCCCAGGATTCAAATAAATTAAAATAATAAATAAATAAGTTCAGGAGATGATACCTGTCCGAAAATCTTTAGCTCTTCACTTTCTGATGTATTGTCCTTTGACCACTGGGCTTGGAACTAATACAGAGCCCTGTCCATATGAGGAAGAAGAAATTTAATATTTTTACTTGTGAGCTTTCTTTTTACCTAGCTAGCAGCCGAGTGCAATGAACAAAGCGCTGTTCTGGTTCAATAAAGGCCTAAAAGAGTTAAGAGAAAAGAAATACAATATTGTGTTCTTTTTATTGGCATAATTGAGCCCAGTCATAAGTTAAGGTTTCCAAGCCTCCCATCTTTGTTTCTCAGCAACTCCCCACCCCCATCCCTTCAACTACTGCTGCTGGAGGGTCTCAGAGTTCTAAACAGGTATCTGGTTTCATTGTAAAACTATTTTCCTTCCTGAGCCATTCATGTCTGCTCCTGAACTGTCTCTAGCACACCACAAAAGCTGGCTGCTTTTCTTGTTTGTCAGCAGGGAGCCATAGAGCCGACTTGGATGTTTTTCCATTAGGAACAGTAGGTCCCACAGACTCGCCTGGTGAAACTCACTTTGTGATTTTTGCAACTCTAACCAAACAAATTTTCTGCAGGAATTCTCTTTGAACTCAGGTCTTGGAGGAGGTAGAAAGCAAAGGCTGGATTTACGAAGTTGTTTGGAAGGAAGGGCAGGCCCTAAAAAAAAAAAAAAAAAAAAAAAGCAAGGAAGTTACATTTAGCAGCAAGAAAACTTTCAAGGTCAAGATTTTCTGCCCGAAGGTCGCCAGATTTGTCCCTACTGGAAGAGTTTTGACTCAAATTGCAAGGTTCTATGGCATGTCTTGGAGGAAGCTGGTGAATACAGGGATTGCTAAGGCCTCCTCGATGGCCACGCCTTGTTTCACCAGGGCCTTCAACCTCAGGAGGCTCCAGTCTCATCAGACCAAAACCCTGCTCAGACAGATTAGACCATTACTGTGTCTACTTCCTCCAAGTCTGTCTAAGGGAGTTATCATAAAAACCCTCAGTCCTTCTAGAATTCTGCATTATATTGGCAACCTTCTAGCTTCCCCAGAACAAGCTCCTATGAAACTTGAGGACCAAGATTAGTTCTATACTGTCACTGACATAGTAGGTACCAACTGTCTCACTTCACTGTCCTGTCTTGCCTTTTTTTTTTTTTTTTTAATTTGATTATTAGTGCCAAGAACCCAACTTGAACTAACAGAGATAGGAAGTGGAATTTACTGATTCATGGAATCCAAGGAAAGTCTGAAAAACTAAACTGTACAAAGGGCAGAGTCTCTAAAACAAGGAATAGCAAGAACTCAAACACTGGCAAGAAGCCGGGCGTGGTGACGCACACTTGTAAGCCCAGTACTTGGGAGGCTGAGACAGGAGGATCGCAGGTTTGTGGCCAGCCCCAGCAACTTGTGAGGCCCTCTGCAACTTAGTGGGACCCTATTTAGAAATAAAGAATAAATTCGGGGTAGGAGTGTATTTCAGACGTAGAATGCCCCTGGGTTCAATCCCCAGTACTACAAAAAAAAAGCCCCATTCAATTGTGCAGCTCTGGGTGCTACACTGCAACACTTTTTTTTTTTTTTTTTTTTTTTTCTTGGCGTTTTTCAGTGTTTCTCTAGTATAGCAGTAATTCTTTGTATCATTGCTATTTTAAGTGTCTATAAGCACTGACCTGGGCACAGTGCCTGGCAGATTGAGGGACTCAAGAAATGTTGGTTTGAATAAATGAATACCAATGAGACAGAATCTAACAAGTTGGAATTAATTGATTAATTAACTTATTTATTTATTTATTTTGTGGTAATAGGAATGGAACCCAGGGGCATTCTATCTCTGAGCTCTACCCTCAGCCCAATTTTATTCTTTTATTTATTTATTTTTTATTTTTTATTTTTTTTTTGCAGTACTAGGGATTGAACTCAGGGGCGTTCTACCTCCAAGCTACACCCCCAGCCCTATTTTTTTTATTCTTTATTTTGAAACCGGGTCTCGCTAAGTTGTGGAGTGCCTCACTAGGTAGCTGAGGCTGGCCTCGAACCCGGATCCTCCGGTCTCAGCCTCCCGAATGCTGGGATTACAAGCGTGCGCCACCACGCCCGGCTTATTCTTTTATTTTGAAACAGGGTTCCACTAAGTTGCATAGGGCCTCACTAAGTAACTGAGGCTGGCTGTGAACCTGTGATCCTCCTGTCTCCCAAGTACTGGGATTACAAGTGTGTGCCACCACACCCAGTTTGGAATTTATGAAAGGTTCAACCCCCAGTGCTATACATACACACACACACACACACACACACACACACACACACACACACACACACACACGAGGCCCAGATGATTTCATAGGGCAATTCTATCAAACCTTCAAATATTCTAATGTTCTTTAAAAATTATTTCATTGTAATCCCAGCATTTGGGAGGCTGAGACTGGAGGATCTGGGTTCGCGGCCAGCCTCAGCTACCTAGTGAGGCACTCTGCAACTCACTGAGACTCGGTTTCAAAATAAAGAATAAAAAATAGGCCTGGGGGTGTAGCTCGGAGGTAGAATGCCCCTGAGTTCAATCCCCAGTACAGCAAAGAAAAAAAAATTTCAGAACATTAAAAATGAAGTGAAAGTTTTCAGTTGCTTTTATGAAGCAAGTATAATACTGATAATTTAAATATTATAAAGACAGTGTAAAAGCTGGGCGTGGTGGCGCACGCTTGTAATCCCAGCATTTGGGAGGCTGAGACCGTAGGATCCGGGTTCACAGCGCCTCAGCTACCTAGTGAGGCACTCTGCAACTTAGTGAGACCCGGGTTCTAAATAAAGAATAAAAAATAGGGCTGGGGGTATAGCTCGGAGGTAGAATGCTCCTGAGTTCAATCCCCAGTACCGCAAAAAAAAAAAAAAAAAAAAAAAAAAAAAAAAAAAAAAAAAAAAAAAGACAGTGTAAAGAGGAAAAC
>PVLC010011990.1:10000-45563 GCA_004027655.1 Graphiurus murinus
GCACCAAAAAATAAAATAATGAAAATATACTCCAATAAAAGGAACCCGAGTTTTTTGGAGAAATAACTAATTGCAGAGCTGGGCCAGGAAAAGTATAAGATGAGGAGTCTGGAATATCTTATAATTCAAAAAATAAGGAAGTGATAAAAATGATCAGATCGTATGATCCAATAATCTTACTTCTGGATGTATTTCTAAAACAATTGAAATCAGGATCTTGAAGAGCTATTTGCACACTCATGGTCCATTGTTGCTGTTACTCAGTTGTCGATGAGTGAAGGAATGATAAACAAGCTGTGGTATACACAAACAATAGAATACTTTTCAGCCTTAAAAAGGAAGGAAATGCTGTCACATGCTTTAATGTAAATAAACCTTGAGGAGGTCATATTTGGTGTAATAAGCCAGCCACAAACAGACGATCCCATTTTTGTGAGGTATGTAAAGTAGTCAAATTCATAGATACATGAGTAGAATGGAGGTGGCCAGGGACTGGGGAGAGGGGGAAATGTGGAGTTGTTTTTAAGATACAGAGTTTTCATGTTGCAAAATGAAAAAGTTCTATGGATTCATTGCACAATATGAATATACTTAACACTATCAAACTGTGTGCTTAAAAATGGTTAAGATGATAAATAAATAAATGAATAAAAAAATTACCTCTGGGTTAAATTCCCAGTAACACACACACACACACACACATACACACACACACACACACACACACACACACACACAATGTAACACACACCACCGTGCTTGCCTTAAATTTATTTTATTTATTTATTTATTTGCAGATTGAACCCAAAGGCATTCTACCTTCGAGCTACACCCCTAGTCTGATTTTATTTCTTATTTGGAAACAGGTTCTCACTAGATTGATGAGAGTCTCACTACTTGCTGAGGCTGTCCTCGAACCTGTGATCCTCCTGCCTCAGTCTCCCAAGTACAGGGATTACAGGTGTGCACCACCACACCTGGCTTCTTAAATTTATTTTAAAAAATGGATTATCCACATCTTTGCATGGGCCTGGGAGCAGTTGAGGAATATTGATAGACCTGAACCTCATCCTCAGGAATTCTGACTGGCCTGTGTATGTATGAGTTTAGGGAGGGCAGACATTATTATTTTTTAAAAAGCATCCCAGAAACTGGGTGCAGTGATGTATAACTAATTCCAGTTCTTAGGAAACTGAGACAGGAAGATTGCAGGTTCAAGGCCAGCCTCAGCAACTTAGGAAGACCCTCGGCAACTTAGTGAGACCCTGTTTCAAAATAAAAGGACTAGGGGTATAGCTTGGAGGTAGAATGACCCTGGGTTCAATACTCAGTACCAAAATAAATAAATAGCTCCCCTGGCCAATACTCTTCAAAGAATTGCCAATAAAAGTGATTGTTTACTCTTTCACTCTGAACTTCATTATGATATATGATTACAACACACCAATAAAAGTTTGTGTGTGTGTGTGTGTGTGTGTGTGTGTTATGAGGATGGAACCCAGGGGCATTCTATCTCTGAGCTATACTCCCAGCCCTATTTTATTCTTTTATTTTGAAACAGGGTCTCACTAAGTTGCAGAGGGCCTCACTAAATTGCTGAGCCTGGCCACGAACCTGCCATCCTCCTGTCTTAGCCTCCCAAGTACTGAGATTACAAATGTGTGCCACTACACCCAGCTGAAAGTACTAAAAAAAAATAAAAGTGATTCTGGTCAGGCAGGGTGGCACATGGCTCTAAATCCCAGTACTTAGAAGGGTGAGATAGGAGAATTGCAGGTTCAAAGGTTCAAAGTCAGCCTAAACAATTTGGTAAGACCCTGTTTTAAAATAAAAAGTAAAACTAGGTGTGGTGGCACATGCCTGTAATCCCAATACTTGGGAGGCTGAGGCAGGATGATCCCAGGTTCGAAGCCAGCCTCAGCAATTTAGTGAGGCTTTCTTTTTTTTTGTTTTGTTTTTTTTTGGCGGTACTGGGGATTGAACTCAGGGGCATTCTACCTCCGAGCTATACCCCCAGCCCTATTTTTTATTCTTTATTTTGAAACCGAGTCTCACTAAGTTGCGGAGTGCCTCAGTAGGTAGCTGAGGCTGGCCGCGAACCCGGATCCTCCAGTCTCAGCCTCCCGAATGCTGGGATTACAAGCGTGCGCCACCACGCCCGGCTTAGTGAGGCTTTCAACAACCTAGTGAGACCCTGTTTCCAAATAAGAAATAAAGTTGGGCTAGGGGTGTAGCTCGGAGATAAAATGCCCTGGGTCCAATCCCCAGTACAACCTTCACTGCCACCCCCGCCCCACACACACAACAATTCTTCCTGGTCTTCGTGGCACATACTTAATCCTAGTACTTGGGAGGCTAAGACAGGAGGATCACGGATTTGAAGCCAGCTTCAACAACCTAGTGAGAATCTGTTTCAAATTTTTAAAAGGCACTGGAAGTGTAGTTTAGAGTTTGAATATCCCTGGGTGGTTCAATCCCAGTACCCAACCCGCCTCCCCCACAAAAAAGAAAAGTGATTGTGATGGGTAACCAGGGTTGTAAACCCTTTGGTTAAAAAATCTGGAAATTTTAGATGGGCATGGTGGTGCACGCTTGTAATCCCAGTACTTGGGAGGCTGAGACCGGATGATCTGGGTTCTCGGCCAGCCTCAGTTACTTAGTGAGGCCCTCCGCAACTTAGAGAGACCCTTTTTCAAAATAAAGAATAAAAATTAGGACTGGAGGTGTAGCTTGGTGGTATAATGCCCCCAAGTTCAATCCCCAGTACCTCAAAACAAAACAAAACAAAACAAAAAACCTGGAAATTTTAGCTAGGAAAATATTCAAATCAGTTCTACAAGAATCATATGGGGGACCTTGGTAAAATACCATTGGAGAAAATTTGGTGTATTTGAGGTGTGTTAGTTAGCTTTTATCTCCATGACCAAAATACCTGGCAAAAACAACTTAGAGGAGGGAAGATTTGTTTTGGCTTCAGGCCATGGTCAGCTGGCTACATTGCTCTGGGCTTGTGGGGAGGCTAAACATCATGGTGGAAGGGGTGGCAGAGACCAGCTGCTCAGCTCATGGCAGCCTGGAAACAGGAGGAGAATGAGAGGGGGAAAGGGGAGAGGGGGCAGAGAGAGAGGGAGAGAGAGCGAGAGAAAGGTGGGGAGGATGAATAACATGAGAATCCTTTCAAGGCACTTCTGCCTCCATCCAGTGACCTACTTCCTCAACCATGCCCCACTGCCTACAGTTCCCACCACCTCTCAGTAGTCCATTAATCTATCAATGGGTTAATCCACTAGTGAAGTTAAGGCCCATGATCCAATCACTTCCCTAAAGCCCCACCTCTGGACATTTTCCTGCATTGGGGACCAAGCCTTCAACACATGAGCTTTTGGAGGACATTCAGATCAGAACAATAACATGGGATGAGGTTTGATTTTGCAAAATTTCCTTTGTTACCTTGTCGTGCATCCAGTTTGGGAACAGTGTGTTAGGTGAGTTCTTCTCACATTTAAATGTACGTATGAGTCACTAGGGGATAGCATTAAAGTAGAAGTTCTGGCCAGGCGTGGTGGTGCACTCTTGTAATCCCAGTACTTGGAAGGTTGAGACAGGAGGATCATGGGTTTGAGGACAGCCTCAGCAACATAGTGAGACCCTGTTTCAAAAACAAAAAATAAAAAGAGCTGGGGGTATAGCTCAAAGGTAGAATGCCCCTGGGTTCAATCCCTGTAACACACAAGAAGGAAGGAAAGAAGGAAGGAAGGAAAGAAGAAAGGAAGGAAGGAAGGAAGGAAGGAAGGGGAAGGAAGGAAGGAAGAGAGGGAGGAGGTAGGGGGAAGTAGAGTGGCTAGAAAGCATGATGCCTTTGGGGACCTATAAAGGGTTCTGATAAACTGAAGCATGGGGGTAGAGGGTGGTGTGGACAAGTAGGGGGCTACACTGGAGAACAGGCAAGAACTAGCACATGGCAAACATAAATAGCAGCTAAGATGATGATGATGGTGGTGGTGGTGATGAATAGTGGTGGTGATAATGATGATTGGTACTGGGGATTGAATCCAGCCCTTTTTATTTTAGTTTGAGACAGAGTCTCACTAGGTTGCTTAGGTTGACCTCAAACTTTCGGTCCTCCTGTCTCAGCCTCCTGAGTTGCTGGGATTACAGGCATGTGCCACTGTGCCCGGCTGAAAGGAGATTGGATTTTTGTCTTGAGGATAATGGGAGACCAGTGAATGTTGTGGTGGGTGAGTTGATGATAATATTGATACAGGGAAATTGCTTAGGAGGTTTATATGTAAACCAAGTAGTCAGATCTTAGCAGTCGCTCTTCATCCCTTTTCAGGACCTAACTCCTCTTCCTTAGACAAGAGTGGCTCCCTCCAGAGCACCTCTGGCTGGCCTGCCTCTGGCAGTGCTCTGGCTGTGCAGTGGACACTGATCCTGGAGTGTTGCATAGCTCAGCCAGTCCCTGGGTTTGGGTGTCCAGCCCATGTTAGGCAGAAGGTGCAGCCACCTCTGTTCTGCAGAGTGAGTTGGATAGCCAGAGGCCCTTGGTAAATACTTGGACAGCATTTACTGGGTTTCAGTATCAGACCTGCTATGTCCTAGCTATGGGATATTGGAGAAGTTGTGATCGCTCTGAACCTTATCCATAAAGTGGAGAGAATATGGACTCTATAGTGCTTTTTTGTTTTGTTTTGGTACTGGGAATTGAACCCAGGGGAATTCTACCTCTGAGCTACACCTCTAGCCCTTTTTAAATTTTTAAAAAAATTTTGAAACAGGGTTTTGCTAAGTTGCTTAAAGTCTTGCTAAATTGCCAAGGCTGGCCTCGAACCTTCAATCCTCCTGTGTCAGATCCTAAGTACTGGGATTACAGGTATGTACCACTGCACCTAGCTTCTGTAGTGCTTTTTTGAGAATTGAATTGGATGATGATGGTGACGACAGTAATAATGACCATTTAGTAAGCATCAGTTGTGTTTCAGGTCCTGTGCCAGGTACATTTGTCATCTAATTAAACACAGTAAAACACCAAAAGTAGCGGTTTTGGTGGTGCGTACCTGTAATCCTAGTACTTGAGAAGCTGAGATAGGGGGATCACGGGCTTGAAACCAGCCTCAGCAAATTAACAAGAGTCTCAGAAACCTAGTAAGACCATGTTTCAAAAACAAACAAATAGCCGGGCATGGTGGTGCACGCTTATAATCCTAGTATTTGGGAGGCTGAGACAGGAGGATCCGGGTTCACGGCCAGCCTCAGCTACTTAGTGAGGCTCTCTGCAATTTAGTGAGACCCTGTTTCAAAATAAAGAATAAAAAATAGGCTGGGGGTGTAGCTCAGAGGTAGAATGCCCCTGGTTTCCATCCCCAGTACTGCAAAAACAAACAAACAAAAATCTGGATATGGTGGGGAAAGCCTGTAATCCCAGTACTTGGAAGGCTGAGACAGGAGGATTGCAGGTTCAAGGACAGCCTCAGCAAGTGGTGAGACTCATCAACCTAGTGAGACCCTGTTTCAAAATAAAAATAAAATAGGACTGGGGCTGTAGCTTAGAGGTAGAATGCCCCGGGTCAATCCCCAGTGCCACAAAAACAATCACAAAAAAAAATAAGGTAAAAATAAAATAGGACTGGAAGTATAGCTTGGAGATAGAATGTCCCTGGGTTCATCCCCCAGTATCACAAAACAAAACAAAACAAATAAACACAAACACCAAAAAACAGTGCTTGATTCACGTAGGTACTCAATACATAGTAGATTCCTTCTCCACCTCTTCCTGTTCATTATGCTTCTTATAGTTTGTCAGTAGCTGACTGATTATTACCTTCTTAGCACTGTCTTCCCAATGACTTTATTTATTTCCACAAATTGACAGAGTGAAACTAATGAAGATTTAATTTAAGCCCAGGAAGCAACCAGTGAGTAACTTGCAACATCATTTCATTAAGGAAGTACTGGGATTTAGAAATCAACTGTACTTTTGCCAAATCATCACTTAATACAATTAGCCCTTGAACTGAATTTTTAGGTTCAAGGTCTTGGGCTATTCTTGAAACCAGAAAGAACTGCTGCCTGGACTATGACATTTTTCATGTGCTATTTAGATATTAATATACATCTTCTAGCTGGGCGTGGTGGCGCACATTTGTAATCCCAGTTCTTGGGAGGCTGAGACTGGAGGATCTGAGTTCCCAGCCAGCCTCAGCTACTTAGTGAGGCCCTCCACAACTTAGTGAAACTCTGTTTCAAAATAAAGAGTAAAATATATATATATATATATGGCTGGGGATGTAGCTTGGAGGTAGAATGCCCCTGAGTTCAATCCCCAGTACTGGGGGGGAAAAAAAATCCATCTTCTGACCAAATAATGAGAATAAACATTTGAGTACAAGTTCTATTAAATGAACAAAATGGAATATGATGGAATATGTAAGGTTGAACAAGAATTAGGATGAGTTACATCTCCCATCTCCCTGTGTAGATGCCTGACAGGCTTCTTTTTTTTTTTTTTTTGCGGTACTGAGGATTGAACTCAGGGGCATTCCACCTCTGAGCTATACCCCCAGCCCTATTTTCCATTCTTTATTTTGAAACAGGGTCTCACCAAGTTGCGGAGTGCCTCACTAGGCAGCTAAGGCTGGCTGCAAACACGGATCCTCCGGTCTCAGCCTCCCAAATGCTGGGACTACAAGCGTGCACCACCACGCCCGGCTCCTGACAGCCTTCTTTTTGTTTATTTTTTTTTGTGGTACTGAGGATTAAATCCAGAGCCTCACACAGGGTAGACAAGTGCTTTACAATTGAGATAAATCCCAGCCCTTAGCCAGGCATGGTGTCTCACACCTATAATCCTAGTACTTGGGAGGCTGAGACAGGAGGGTTACAGGTTCAAAAACAGCCTCAGCAACTTAGTGAGGCCCTGTTTCAAAACAAAAAAATAAAAAGGGCTGGGGGTGTAGCTCAGAGGTACAGTGCCTCTAGATTCAACCTCCAGTGCCAAAAATAAATAAATAAAAAAAAATAAATAAATCCCAGACCTTTAAAAATCTTATTTTGAGCTGTGTGCAGTGGCATATGCCTATAACCCTAGTACTTGGCAGGTTGAGACAGGAGGATTGCAGGTTCAAGGACAGCCTCAGCAACTTAGCTAGACTCTCTGCAACTTAATGAGACCCTGTTTCAAAATTAAAAAAAAAAATAGGGGTGGGGTATAGCTCAGAGGTAGAATGCCCTTGGGTTCAATTCCCAGTAAAACACACACACACACACACACACACACACACACACACACACACAATTTATTTTGAGCCAGGGTCTCACTAAGTTGCCCAGGTTGGCCTTGAACTTGTGATCCTCCTGTCTCAGCTTCCTGAGTGGCTGGGATGACAGGTGTCAGCCACCCACACCTGACTCCTGCAAGGTTTCTGATGGTACAGAACCCTAACTGTGTCTGAAGCAAATGAAAGTGCCACTCAGACTTCAGTAACACTGTTCACCCTCCCTTTCTTTTTCTTTCTTTGTGTTGGTTTTAGGCAACCAGATCCTTTTTGACAACATAAAGCACGGATTAAAACTAACTCTGTAGCAATCCTAGGATTATAGGCTCAGGAGAATAAATCTTGGGTTGACTGTGAGATGATTTCATTTAAGTCTCATTCTGAAGAAAGCAGCCAGGGGAGAGGCAGGTCTGAGCTTGGGTTATTGTTTTTCTCTGGTTCTGCAAGATCAGTTTGTATGAATATCACAGTCCACTGTGCATGGCATGCATGGGGGGTTGTTCCTACAGAGCATACTGAGGCACTAGCATCAGTGATTATGCCTGGAAATGGCTGGGGTCTTGGGCTTAGCCCTCATCCCTGTCCATAGAGCAAAACTCCAGGAAAGTGGATCATTGAAACACTCATCTCCTTATCTATGGCTACAGTGCCACCCAAGTCAGAGGTAACTTATCCCTGGAGATTAGCATAAAACCAGAGAATCTTAGAATAGGCTCTGAGTCTGACCGTGATTCCATCTTCTTTCTTTCCTTCAAACCTCCTCCTCCTTCTGGATATAGATTGCCTACCATACACCACTCTCTCGTGCTGCTGTGGAGGTGCAGGGTAAGATTTATATGGACTTTTCCCTTATTTCCACCTTTTGTTTTTCAGCAACAGCTGCAGGCCTATGTGGCCTGGGTGAATTCACAGCTGAAGAAGAGGCCATCAGTGAAGCCCGTGCAGGATCTGCGCCAGGACCTCCGGGATGGGGTGATCCTGGCTTATCTCATCGAGATCGTTGGTCAGTTGGCCCTGACCAGAACATGACTTTTATCCATCATATGCCCTTGAAAGCAGGTTGTTTCTTCTTTAGAGTATGTGGCAATGGAAGTAGAGAAGACTTCAAATGCTTGCCCAAATTGATTTATGTTTTTGCTGGTCAGTACTGTGTGCCGGGTCCTGTGTTATGCTTAACAAGATGAGGAGACAGTCTGTGCTGTTAATCTCCCCCTCTAACCAGAATGACCAAAAGTTAAGTCAGTTCCATTAATGTTCATAGGACTTTGATGCAGTGAACACAGAAAGGACACCCTGCCCAGTCCTAGGGGTTTAGAGATGGCTGAGCAGAAGAACTGATGTCTAAATTGAAGGCTGCTAAAAGAATTGATATCTAAATGGAGGCCTGCCAAAAGGACTGATGCCTAACCCAAGATCAGAAAAGCAAGTAGTAGCCAGGCAACACGAGGATATGTTACCAGTAAAAGGACCCTTCACTACCAAATGCTTCACAGAAGAGCTTTTGCAGCAAGGTGTGGTGGTGCACATTTGTAATCCCAGTACTCAGGAGGCTGAGACAGGAGGATCACAGGTTCAAGGACAACCTCAGAAACTTAATGAGGCTCTCAGCAACCTAGCAAGACCCTGTTTCAAAATTTAGAAAGGGTTGGGGGTATAACTTGGAGGTAGGATGCCTCTGCCTCAGGGTTCAATCCTAAGTACCAAAAAAATAAAAAAAAGAGGAGGAGGGTTTGCTGTTGAATTCCTGAAGCCCCAGTACCATTTGTACTAGATAATCTTATTTCCATAGCATTTGTTCATAGCTCTGCTATTATTTCTTTTATTGATTGGTAATGAGTTGTAACCATTTGCTTACTTAACCATCTCTTCTGTATAGACTGACCTCTTTGGGAGCAGGGATGGTATAATTTTTTCTGGGTCCACAACCCAAGTGCACAGAATAGGTACTCAAACATTTATTGTTCTATTGGTCAGCTGACTTTGCTTAGAGTCCCCAAGGGATGTGGGGCCTACAAGTAGTATGGCAGAAGCAAGGTTTGCAACAGGTGCCTACCCGTGAATACCTTCTTAGGACAGCTTGTGAATTCATCAGTATTAATTTGTAATGATAGTAACAATGGCAATAGTAACAGCAGCTGTCAGGATTAGACTCTCTGTCTTCTTTATTTCATTTAATTATCATACTCATAGGAAAAAGACATAGTTATCCCCACTTTCAGTAAATGAGGCTAAAAGAAAGGATTTCTAAAATAAATAAATCTATTGGGTATTCTGTGTGTGTCAATCAAAGTAGCTAGGCATGCTACTTTTATTTATTTAGGATATGGCTATGAGTACAGTTTAAATATCCCTTGACCAAAAATGCTTAGGACCACAGTGTTTCAGATTTGGATTTTTTTTTTTTAGTGGTGCATCTCACAGAAACATTTGTTCATGCCACATAGTAAATGGTACTTATACAAAGGTATAATGATGTTTGGTGTTCCCATCTGACACGGCCTGTTTAAATTTACTGGCAGACTGAAGTTTCCTTTAATGTGTACTCAAACAAGCTGGTTAATGATGACCATGAGCAGGAGCAGGACCCTTCAAAGCTTTACTTTTCTTATCAGCACTCCTGATTTTATAAATGATGAAGCTCATCAACCCCATTCCCATCCAAATCTCCTTGTAAACCTGAGTATTGTAGGGCTTCATGGGGACCCAGATTTTTTTTTGGTGTGTGTGCTACTGGGGATTGAACTCTGAGGCATTCTACCTCCGAGCTACACCCCTGGTTCTATTTTTATATTTTATTTTGAAACAGGTTCTCACTAAGTTGCAGAGAGCCTCACTAAGTAGCTGAGGCTGGCCACGAACCCGATCCTCCAGTCTCAGCCTCCCAAGTACTGGGATTACAAGTGTGTGCCACCAAGCCTGGCTCAGAATTTTTTTTTTTTTTTTTTTTTTGCGGTACTAGTGATTGAACTCAGGGGCATTCTACCTCTGAGCTACACCCCCAGCCCTATTTTTTATTCTTTATTTTGAAACCAAGTCTCACTAAGTTGCAGCATGCCTCACTAGGTAGCTGAGGCTGGCCTCGAACCCGGATCTCCGGTCTCAGCCTCCCAAATGCTGGGATTACAAGCATGCGCCACCACGCCCGGCTCTCAGAAATTTTTAGAAATGGTTTGAAACATCTTTTCAGGACCAACCACTCTGGCTGCACTGGACCCCTGGTCGACTCGGAAAAAGGTTACCGAGTCTGGATTTTTTTTTTTTTTTTTTTTTTTTTTGACTATTTGAATAGAGCTTACCAGGGCTAGGATGTAGCTCAGTAGAAAATCTCCAGTACTGAAAAAAGAAAAGAAAAGCGCTTGCCTGGCAAGTGCACCACCCTAAGTTCTATCCCCAGTCCAAAAAGACAAAAAAATAAAAAATAAAAAATAAATTAAAAAAAAAAGAACCTACCACTCACCACTCACTCACCACTGAGCATTACTGGTCCAAAATGCTCCAAAATCAGACAGTTTTTGAGCATCAATGTAATTTTCACATTAGGGGTACTCAGCTTGCACTTACTCATTTTATGAGGTTTAGAGAGGCTAAGAAACTTTAAAAGATCACATAACTAAGTGCCAAAGTAGAGGTACAAACTTATATCTGCTTTAATTCCAATGTCTATTTGTGTGTGTGTGTGTGTGTGTGTGTGTGTGTGTGTGTGTGTGTGTGTATTTGTGGGAATTTAACCCAGGGGCATTCTACCTCTGAACTACACCTCCAATCCTATTTTATTTTTTATTTTGAGCAGAGTCTCACTAAGTTGCAGAGGGTCTCATTAAGTTGCTGAGGCTGGCCACGAACCTGCAATCCTCCTGTCTCAGCCTCCTAAGTACTGGGATTGCAGACACACACCACCATGCCCAGCAACACTATTTTATTTCCTCTCTCCCTCCCTTCTTTCCTCCCTTCTTTCCTCTATTTTATTTGTTTTGTTGTTTGTTTGTTTGGGGCTTTTTCTGGTGCTATGGCTCTGACCCTGAGCCTCACACATGCTAAGCAAGCGCTCTACCACTGAGCTTCTTCCCCATCTCTTAAACACCACTTTCTTTTTTTTTTTTGTGGTACTGGGGATTGAACTCAGGGGCATTCTACCTTCAAGCTATACCCCCAGCCCTATTTTTTATTCTTTATTTTTGAAACAGGGTCTCACTAAGTTGCAGAGTGCCTCACTAGGTAGCTGAGGCTGGCCACGAACCTGGATCCTCTGGTCTCAGCCTCCCGAATGCTGGGATTACAAGCATGCGCCACCACGCCTGGCTCTCTTAAACACCACTTTCTATTGTGACCTTGCTATATATAAACAACCTCAAGGTCTTTTCCCAAATGTGTATGATTAGCCCTTAACTTTTCCTTGAGGTCTAGACATGAATATCCAACTTCCTATTCAGCACCTCTACTTGGATATCTAACATGCAGCTCTAACTTCACTTCACATGTCTTAATCAGAAGTGTGTGTGGGGGGTACTGGGGCCCAGGGGCATTCTACCTCTGAGCTACATCCCCATCCCTATTTTATTTTATTTTATTATTTTGATGCTGGGGATTGAACCCAGAGGCATTCTATCTCCAAGCTATACCCCCAGTCCGATTTTATTTCTTATTTGGTCTTACTCGGTTACTGAGAGCCTTGCTCAGTTATCATGGCTGAAAATGAAACTTTGATCGTCCTGTCTCAGCTTCCCAAGTACGGGGATTACAAGCGTGCACACCATGCCCGGCTCCCTATTTTATTTTATTTGTGGTACTGGGGATTGACCCCAGGGGCATTCTGCATCCAAGCTACACCCCCAGCCCTATTTTATTTTTAGTTGGAAATAGGGTCTCGCTAGGTTGATGCAATTCTCACTACTTGCTGAGGCTGTCCTCAAACCTGTGATAATCCTGTTTTAGCCTCCAAGTAATGGCATTACAGGTGAGCCCCACCATGCCCAGCTCCTAATCAGAACTTTTGATTTCCTCCCATTACCAATCCCTTTATCTTCCAGGTTTCTTCCTCTAAAGAACACATTAAGCTGGACATGATGGCACATGCCGAAAATCCCAGTACTTGGGAGGCTGAGACAGGAATTGCAGATTCCAGGGCAGTCTCAGCAATGTAGTGAGATTCTCAGCAACTTAGCAAGATCCTGTTTCAAAACAAAAAAATAAAAAGGCTGTCAATGTAGAACACCCCTGGGTTCAATCCTCAGTACCGCCTTCCCCACACGAACACATCACATTACCATCCACCCAGTTGTTAAGTCATTCTTAATTATTTTCTTTCATGTGTCATATCTAACTCTTCACATGTACTGTCTGCTTTATATTCAGAATATACCCTTATCTGACCTCTCACCAGTCTTCTCTCCCACTTTAGCTCAAACCATCATTATTTCTTACTTTGACTATTTTCATTGTCTTTGTGACTAATCTCCCGGCTTCTTCCCTGCATATACAAAATCAACTTTGAAAAACATAAACCAAAAATTTAAAAAAAAGAGAGAAAAGAATAAAAAAAAAGAAAAAAAAACCATAAACCAGGTAGCATCATTCCCTTGTCTCAAACTCTCCATTAGCTTCTCATCACACTGAAAATAAAACTCAAGCTCTTTACTGTGGACCACAAAGCCCTATGCAGCCTGGCCTTGCTTACCTCTCTGGCCTCTCCTAGGACTCAACTTCTTACTCCTCTCTGGTCACATTGGTCTTGTTGCTGTTCCTCAGACACACTGAGCTCATTCACACCTTGGGGTTTGCACCTGTGGTTCCTTAGTCTGGAATGCTTCCTCCTTTATTTTTTTTTTTTGGGGGGGGGTACTGGGGATTGAACCTAAGGCTACCTACCCAGATTGTACCTCTGAGCTACACCCTCAGCCAGATTTTATTTCTTATTTGGAAACAGGGTGCTCACTAGGTTGCTGAGAGCCTTCCTAAGTTGCTGAGGCTGGCTTCAAACCTGCAATCCTTCTGTCTCAACCACCCAAGTATTGGGATTACAAGCATGCCTTACCACACCCAACTCCTCCTCTACTCTTAACATCTTTTTACTTTATTCAGTCTCTGCACAAATATATTATCAGAGAGGCCATGGTCACTCTTCTCTATTTTTCCTCATAGCACTTATTGCCTGAAATTATATTAAACATTTACTTGTTAGCCAGATGTGGTGGTGCACGCCTGTAATCTTAGTACTTGGGAGGCTCAGACAGGAGGATTGCAGATTTGAGAAGAGCCTCAGCAATGTAGCAAGACTCTCAGAAACTTAGCAAGACCCTGTTTCACAACAAAAAATAAAAAGGGCTGCAGGTATAGTTCAGAGGTAGAATGCCCCTGGGTTCAATCCTCATAACACACACACACACACACACACACACACACACACACACACACACACTTTACTTACTAACTTGGTTGTTATCTGCTGGCCTTAGAGCTGTAAACTCTGTGAGGGAAGGACTCATTTACCTTGCTCACTACTCTCTGTGGTGCCCAGAACAGTGCCTGGCACACAGTGGATGCTCTGTGAATATTGTTGAATGAATAACTGTATCCACAGTAACCTATAGGCCCTGGGTTTAGATTTGAGAATCTGAAGGCCCTCCAAGAGGCTTTCATATTCCTCTCCCCCAACTAAGTTACAAGCACCAGGACTTAACTTACTTGTATTTTTATGGATAATTTTAGTGTTCCTATCAAATATTCCCTTTGTATCTGGCTGCTGTGAAATTTTGATAATATTCCTTGCTATAGCATCATATATTTTCTCTCTTCTAACAGCAGGAGAAAAGCTGAGTGGAGTACAGTTGAGTCCCAGTAACCAACAAGAGATGAAGAACAATGTGGAGAAAGTGCTACAGTTTGTGGCCTCCAAGAAGATTCGAATGCACCAGACTTCAGCTAAAGGTCAGTGCCTTATCACATTCTTGATGGATGAACAGACTTGGCTTTACTGCTGCTTGCCAGTCTCAGAAGTGCCCTTGGTTGTATAACTATGGGTTCTTTTGGTGCTGGGGTCAAACCTAGGACCTCTTGAGTGCTTGGCAAGTGCTCTACCACTAAGCCACACTCTCAGCTAGCCAAAGGTTGTAGACTGGCCTTGTATCATTTTCCCATGAAGAAAGTTAGCTGGTGTGGTGGCACACACCTGTGATTCCAGTACTTGGCAGGTGGAAACAGGAGGATCGCAGGTGTGAGGCCAGCCTCAGCAACTTAGCAAGACCATAAAGAAAGTTACCCTCTTCGGATGGAATGATTATCAAAATCCAAAGCCAAGTGTGGTGGTACACATTTGTAATTCCAGTACTTGGGAGGCTGAGACAGGGGAATTGCAAGCTTAAGGATAGTCTCAGCAACTTAGCAAGACTCTCATTAACCTAGTGAGACCCTGTTTGAAAATAAAAATGAAGCCGGGCTTGGTGGCACATGCTTGTAATCTCAGTACTTAGGGGCTGAGACAGGAGGATCTGGGTTCTCGGCCCCCCTCAGCTACTTAGTGAGGACCTCTGCAAGTTAGTGAGACCCTGTTTCAAAATAAAGAATAAAAAAATAGGACTGGGGATGTAGTTTGGAGGCAGAATGCCTCTGGGTTCAATCCCCAGTACTGTAAATAAATAAATACATAAATAAAAATGAAATAGGGCTGGGAGTGTAGCTCAAAGGTAGAAGGCCCTTAGGTTTAATCCCTAGTACCACCACACACACACACACACACACACACACAAAAATTCAAGTGCTTTGGAAACTTGGGTGGAGATAGAAACTTTCTTTTCATTTTAGTGGAAATATAGGTTTGCTTAAGTCTGTGTGGGAAAATTAATGGCAAGAGAATAAATGACAAAATTGGGATATTAATTTTAGAATGTCTCACTTAAGTTATCAAAAATGAAGATAGATTATGTTCTCCAAGTTTCTTGGCTTTCATGGTCAAGTATTATTTCACATTATCACAACCTGTGCTTTTTTTCCATCCAGCTTTCTAGAAGGATAATATTTTATAGCTTTTTTTTATATCAGAACATTCTAGGCAGGATGAAAGGGGCTCTGTGACCTCTGTACATGCTCTCCTCTGTTGTGGCATGCCCAGGTACATTTGCCCAGGATGCAAGGAAGGAACAATGTAGATGTCCTTAGAAAGCAAAGGCTCCCTACCCCTCCTGCTGTTTCTACAGAACTGACTAGAGCTGGTTCTGGTTCAGCTTCTGTTTCTGGGTCTTACTGCCTGTGGGTCTGATGAGAATGGGGGTGGAAAGAAGCTTTCCTTTCATGTTGGATCATTGGTGTTCTTTGTGTTGGGGTCATTCGGGTGGGCAAGTGCTGACCATTGAGAGCCTCTGGTAGAAGATAAAAAATAATCCTTTTCTAAGCTTTGCATATTTAAAAGGCCATGAAGCTACAGAAGTAGAATGCCCCTGAGTTCAGTTCCCAGTAACACACACACACACACACACACACACACACACACACACACACACACAGAGCTATGAAGCTAAGTACGTGGAATTGTATCCATTTTCTTGCATTAACTTTCAGCAGGTCTATCACAATGCTTTTTTGCCTCTTTTTTTTCTAGGGCAGAATTTAGAGAGCTATGATAGCTTTGATCTGGTCCCCATGTGGAGTGGGCTTGGGGATCTGGCCCAGTAAAGTTGGCTATTTTAAGGGAACAGTGACATTCAGGGATCGTTGTCTTTTACCTGGGGAAGCACAACAGTTTCCTAATTAGCCCTGCTGCATTGACGTTTGTCCTCTTCCCTTCTGTTTTCTACAGTGCTTCCAGAATGACCTAAGTACATATATATGCTTGCTGGGGGCCCTGGTGCATTCCTGTAACCCCAGTAGTTGGGAGGCTGAGGCAGGAGGATCACTGGTTCAAGGCCAGCTTCAGCAACTTAATGAGACCTTCACCAATGTACTGAGATCCTATTTCAAATTAAAAAGTAAAAAAGGACTGGAGGTGTAGCGCAGAGGTAGAATGCCCCTGAGGTCAATCCCTAGTACCAAAGAAAGTACATCTGCTTGAGTTACTTTTCTGCATCTCAGAGCCTTAGGATAAAATCCAGAGTCTTCTAAATGAGACTGTCAGCAACTTTAGTGAGACTATTTTAAAATTAAAAATAATAAAATGCCGGATCTGTCTCACACCTGTAATCCCAGGACTTGGGAAGCTGAAATAGGAGGATCATAGGTTTTAGGATTGCCTAAGCAACATAGCTGAGATTCTCAGCAACCTAGTGAGACCCTGTTTCAAAAAGGAAAAAAAAAAAAAAAGGTGGGGGTATAGTTCAGAGGTAAAATGTTCCTGTGTGCCAACCCCAGTACCACTAAACAAACAAACAGGCTGGGGGTGTAGTTCAGAAATAGAATGCCCCTGGGTTCAATTCCCAGTACCACCTAAAAAGAATCCAGTCTTTTCTATGGCATACCCTGTCCTGTATGACAAAGCCTGATTCTCCCACTACAGCTGTAGCTTTCTGCTGAACTTCTTTCAGTACTTCCATCACAGCTCTGGATCTCAGAAATATAACACAAATCACATAGGTAACTTAAAATTTCTGAAGGTCATATTATAAAACAAGTGGGATTATATTTTATCTAACTCAGTATGTTCAAACTGTTATTACCATTTCACCATGAAATCAATAAAAAGTTATCGAGCTTGGATTGGTGGCTCACACTTGTGATCCCGGCTCAGGAGTCCAAGGCATAAGGATCACAAGTTAGAGGCCAGCCTTAGCAACTTAGCAAGACCCTGTCTCAAAAAAGGGGGAGGTTCTGGCAATGTTGCTCAGTGGTAAAGTGCCCCTGGGTTCAATTCCAAGTCCTGGGGGGTGGGGAAACTATTGAGATATTTTGCATTCTTTTGGGGTGTCTGTGTTAAGGACACACTACACTTAATAGCACATTTCGATTCAGAATAGTGACATTTTAAGTGCTCAATAGCAACATGTGGATCATGGCTCCCATATCAGACAGTGCAGTGTTAGGATGCCATGCCCTCTCACCTGTAGACATTTATACCTACTGTTCCTTTTTTCTTTTTCTTTCTTTTTGTGGAACTGGAGATTGAACCCAGGAGCATTCTACCTCCGAGCTACACCCCCCAGCCTTGTTTTTTATTCTTTATTTTGAAACAGGGTCTCACTAAGTTGTAGAGAACCTCACTAAGTAGCTGAAGCTGGCCGTGAACCTGCGATCCTCCTTCTCAGCCTCCCAAGTACTGGGATTACAGGTGTGCACTACCACACCCTGCTGTTCCTTTTCTCCGAATTACTCTTTTTTCCCTTTCTTCTGTTATTGAATGATTAACAGATAATGTCATCGGTCAAGTCTCAGTGGAGGAATCACTTCCTCTAGGAATTCATCCCTGAGTCCCCTCCTCTGAGCTCCTGAAGGCGCCTGTACTTCTCTTGTCCAAACACATTATGGTACTTTATTGTGATTGCTCGTAAACCTTCTGTCTCTGTGTTGAACATGGCTTGTGAGGACAGAGACCTTGACTGCCTTGCTTACCTGTGTCACTAGCAACATGCAATGCACACAGGCTCAGCCTCTGCCTCCCTCTTGGTCTGTTTGGTCCTTCAGATATTGTGGAAGGAAACCTGAAGTCCATCATGAGGCTGGTCCTTGCCTTGGCAGCTCATTTCAAACCTGGTGCCAGCAGGACGGTGAGCCACGGACAGGACTCCAGAGTCCCTCTGCAGAGTCACCAACCACACTGTGCTACTGCTGTGGCCCAAGGAGCAGCTGCCGCTCTGGCCGATGTGTGCCATGACATGTCACGGTCAGGACGGGATGTCTTCCGATACAGACAGAGGTAAGAGTAGAAATCTGGGGATGGGAACTGATCCCTCTCTCTGGTATGTCTTCTCTTATATGATACAGTGCAGAAATATCACCTAAACAGCCCCACATTACAGAAAAAGGACATGGAGTAGAGTTTAGGTGGGCATTTCTTTTCCAAAAGAGAAAAGCCTTTTCTTTCGAGGTGTTTATTTTGCAGTTGGCTTCAACCACAGGACTGACACCTTCTCCTTTGCTGGTGCACTTTGGCTTTAGGAACAGCAGCATGGATGAAGAGATTGAGAATCCATACTGGAGTGTGCGAGCGTTGGTGCAGCAGTACGAAGGGCAACAAAGGTCCCCCTCTGAGTCCAGCTGCTCCAGGTAATTGTGACCTCAGATTCTTTACCACTACAGTCTCAAAGCTGAATTTTTGGATATTCTCAGCATCCAGTAACAACCCAACATGTAATTAAGGCACCTAACCTCTTCCTCAACCCCCTGCCCCCAGTTTCTGTTTGGCTTTAAAAGGACAGCCCTCAGCCCTGTGGGTAGATTTGTGTAGACAGGAGGTGCTGGTGAATTTCCCACCTAGGAAACTGTGTGGAGTCCCAGGGCCAATGCTTAGCTGTGACCACATGGGGGCAGGACTGGGACCTGTTGGAGCCTGTCTGGTGGTTCTGAGATTTGTGCATCAGCTGCTTGTGATTATGATAACCAGTTCCATTGCACTGTCTTGGAGCCTGAGTGTAACTCTCAGTCCTGGCCTGAGAGGGCTGTGTAAAACCCATATAAAGAGGGGAAATTGAGCAGAGTTGTCTGAAGCATTAGAGCATTTCCACTGTTCATTTATGGCGCTGGGAATTGTGGCAGATTAGTACGCATTTGACTCTAGCGGAGAGGCTATCTATCTCCCTTAGAGCCAAATGCAGAGACCAGAACAGAACACTGTGCTCTAATAAAGCCTGACCAATGCCAAGGATAGTGGAAGAAAAATATTACTTTCCTGGCTCATGTAAATAATACTCCTATAAACACATCCCCAGATCATGTTTGCTTGTTTATGAATTTCATTTTGTTGCTGAATCATATTTAATTTATATTGTAGTGACTTTTTCTTCCCTACCCCAACCCAAAGAAGTCTGTTCTATGTAAGCTTAATTGTTCCTAAATGTATTTTGTATATATTTGTTTTCTTTCTCTCGTAAAATCTTTTTTTTTTTTTTTTGCGATACTGGGGATTGAACCCAGGGGCATTCTACCTCTGAGCTACACCCCTAGTCCTATTGTTTATTCTTTATTTTGAAACATGGTCTCACTAAGTTGCAGAGTGCCTCACTAAGTAGCTGAGGCTGGCTGCGAACCCAGATCTTCTGGTCTCAGCCTCCCTAATACTGAGATTACAAGTGTGCACCACCATACCCAGCACATAAAATCTATCCTACATTGACAGATCATTTCCCAATTTATTGAGGACATATGGAATTCTTTCTAGCATTTAAAAATACTAGTAATCTTGCTTAGCTTTAAAATTTTTTACATTTAATAGGTGTGTTTTTTATTTATAAAATGCACATAACATAAAATTAACCATTCATCTTTTTGTGTGTGTATGTGTGGTACTGGGGATTGAATCCAGGGGCCTTCTACCTCTGAGCTATACCTCCCAGCCCAATTTTAATTTTTTTTTGAAACAGGGTCTTGCTAGGTTGCTGAGAGTCTCACTACTTGCTGAGGCTGTCCTTGAACCTGTGATCCTCCTGTCTCAGCCTCCCAAGTACTGGGATTATAGGCATGTGCCACCAATCTAGGCTCCATTAAACATTTGAAAGTATACAACATAGTGTCATTTAGTACCTTCATAATGTTGTGTAACTATCACTTTTATATAGTCAGAAGACATCTTCACCCCAAAAGGAAATCCGTACCCACTGAGTAATGGGTGTGCTTTTTTTTTTTTTGCGGTACTGGGGATTGAACCCAGGGGCATTCTACCTCCGAGCTACACCCCCAGCCCTATTTTTTATTCTTTATTTTGAAACAGGGTCTCACTGAGTTGCAGAGGGCCTCACTAAGTAGCTGAGGCTGGCTGTGAACTGGAATTCTCCAGTCTCAGCCTCCTAAGTACTGGGATTATAATTGTGCACCACCACGCCCCGCTATGGGTGTGCTTTTAATGAAAATCTAAACCACTGTTTCTTTTCTTGTTGCTGGGACTCTCACTTGGTACGGAATCAAAAGATGTTTCCTGCCAGGCATGGTGGCACACCTGTAATCTTAGTACTTGGGAGGCTGAGACAGGAGGATCACAGGTTTGCGGCCAACCTCAGCAGCAACTTAGTGAGACCCTGTTTCAAAATAAAAAAATAAAATAGGGCTGGGGTATAGCTCAAAGGTAGAATGCCCTGGTTTCAATCCCCAATACCCCTCCCCCACAAGATGTTTCCTTTTGAGATCCATTGCTTTCCTGATCCAGATAGTGCAGCTCTGGTTTGGGGGAGGGGGAGAAAAGAGTCTGGATCTCCTCCCGAGAGCACCTGCTTCCGTCTTCCATGAAGGACTCAGACGGGTTGGGGCTCGGAGATGTGTTGAATGAATGAAGGACTCCTGGAAAGCAGGCTGCTGTGGTGATGGTGACTGTTTTCTAGGAGGATTCAGGAGAATAGTTTGTATTCCTCTCCCTTTCTGTTTTCCTCTCCTGCCTGATTTTGCCATTTTCCCCCACTCAGCTCTTTGGGCTGCTCAGTCTGCATTCTGCCTTTTCTTCGGTAAGAACAGGGCTTCTCCCAGCTGCCTGTGACCCCGCAGACTCTGGTACATTCTGCCCCACCCCAGTAGTTCACCTAATGGCCCCGTGACCCCTGAAGGGGCCGGGGGACAGGTCACAAGACCCAGAGGTGTGGGTGAAAGCCCCTCGCGTCTCTTCCTCTCCCCCTCCTGCTCAAGGGACGCCCTGTCCAAGCCCCGCAGGCCGCCTGTTGCGCGGTAAACCTCCGGCCAGCCTCGGTCTGTATCCAAGCAAAAAGATCCTTAGTAGGGAAAAGAGAACACGCGCAACACCGGAGGTGGGAGGAAATGGGCGTGCGACTGGTTCCTGGGGAGAGCGGAGTCTCCACCCCGCTAGCCTCCCCTTCTGCGTGCAGCAGGGCTGAGCTCCCTGCGGGTTGGACCTGGCCAGACCCCCGCGTCCACCAAGGGAGGGGTCGCGGTGCAGCAGGCGACGTTTTCAGTGCTGCGCTTCTCCGCACCGGGACCCCCAGAGCCCTGCTTGAGATTCTTCCGACCCGCCGCCCCTCCCCCGCCTGTCCTGGGGCTCCCCATTGCCCCCCCAAGCCCCGCCCGAGCCCCGCCCCTGGCCCCTGCCCGCACGGATACCTCACCCAGAGCTGCGGGCGGCGGAGCGCCGGCTTGGGTCGGAGCCGGGTGCTGCCTCGCGGCGGGTGACAGCCTGGGAAGGCTCCGGAGGGAGGAGGCGGGGAGGGGCGCGGGGAGGGAGCGGGAGGCGGTGCGCAGCGGGATCGCCCGCGCGCCCGGAGCCGCCCCGAGCCTCTCTCCGGGTCGGAGATGGGGTGAGATGCCTTGGCTCGGGGGGATGCCCGGAGCCGCGCGGCCGCGGGGACCGAGATGCAGCTGCCAGGGACCGGCTGGCCGCGAGGGGAGGCGGCTTCCTCCGGGGCCCGGCTGCCGCAGAGTCTGAGCTGCCCGGACAGCGCGCTCCGCACGCGGGGGCACCCCGGTCCCCGGAGCCGCGACGCCTGCCTCTGCCCTGCCTACTTTCTCCGGCGACCCCAACGAGCCTCTTCGCGGGTCGGCTTGCCGGTGGAGTCGTTCTTCGGGCCCCAGCGCGGGGGGACATGCCCGAATTCGGGAGCTCCGTGACTCTCAGCCCCCCGCTTCACCCAGAGAAGCAGGCTTGCTGAAGCCGGAGCCCGGAGGGGGACCATGGGAGGGACCCAAGTCAAATGGTGAGCTGAAGCCACTTCGGCCCCCGAGGTGGGAGCTTGGGTGCCAGCAGGGCCGGGACTGGAGGATGCTGTTGGCCAGAGGGACCGGGATGGGCGAGAGCGCTGCATTGGGGGGAGACAGGCTATTGGCCTGGGATTATCACTATCCCACAGTGGGTCTGGACATCTGGAGCCAGCTGTGGGGCAAGGAGTGGCCCCTTACCCTGTGTCTACTTCGGGAGGAGACGGGACTTTTCTTATCCCCCATTACCTTTTTTTTTTTTTTAATCGATATGAGTCTAATTTGGAAGCATCTTTGCTGGGAGATTGCTTGTCTGATAAATTAAGAACGGAGAGAATTAAGAAATGTTATCAGTGGGACCTGAATTGTAATCAGTCTTTCTGACTTCGGAGAGGGTTTTGATGGTAAGCGGGAGTTTATTAAATAGGACTCTTCAGGGAGGAACCTAAGTCCTAGGATTAATTAGCATTAAATACTTTTTCTGGCCTGGGGCAGAGTATTTAATGCCACTTCCTCAGCCCTGAATTACTTAGGGAGGTGCTTGCTCTGGCAGGTGTCTCGGGACTTTCCTCCCTTGGGTCCTTTATCTTCTGACTTGGCCTTCGAGTTTCCTGGTCTTACCTCTGTGGCCTCACCCTGACAGCCTCAATTCAAGAAAAAGAAATGTTGTTTTCCTTTGGCTTCTCTGCCACTCCCCCGGTGGGGTTGGGTATCCGCCTCCTTCTACCCTTATATGGGAGACGACTCTCTCGGGGAGGAAGGAGGAGCTGAGCATGCGTCGGTGCTTTTGGGAGAGCAATTTTCAGCATCCTGGGTTCGCACTACACCCTTCCCCCTTTGTCTGGCGCATACCTCCCGTGGTTCAGCCGAAAACAAGCAGTAGAACCTGTCACCACAGCACCTTGTCAACTGGGAAAGTGGTGTTGCCTTGTTTCTCAAAGAGCAGCAGCTACTGTAGACTTCTTTCTGAACCTGGATTCCCATTTCTGTAAGAGATAAATGCTGAGGCCCGGGCAACCATAAATCTATTCTGTTTATAAATGACATAGTGCCCTTAGTTGAAAGCTTTTCCAGCAGCTAATTCATGTTGACCTGGAAGTCAAATTGTCTGGGTAGTGAAAGATGAATAAGAGAGTTCTACAAAGCACTCATCTTGTGTGTGTGTGTGTGTGTGTGTGTGTGTGTGTGTGGTACTGGGATTGAACTCAGAGGCATTCTACCTTCAAGCTACACCCTCAGCCCGATTTTATTTTGTATTTGGAAACAGGGTCTCACTAGGTTGATGAGTGTCTCACTACCTGCTGAGGCTGTCCTTGAACCTGTAATATTCCTATCTCAGCCTCCCAAGTACTGGGATTACAAGCATGCGCCATCATGCCCAGCCAGCACTCATAGTTTCTGAATATCCCTGCTTGCCACCTCTCACCCCCTTTGCCTGTTTGAGTTGTTGATGTGTAGATATGGTTAAGCAACTTTTATTTTTATTTTATTTATTTACTTATTTTGCGGTACTGGGGATTGAACTCAGGGGCATTCTACCTCCAAGCTACACCTCCAGTCCTATTTTTTTTTTATTCTTTATTTTGAAACAGGGTCTCACTAAGTTGCGGAATGCTTCACTAAGTAGCTGAGGCTGGCCGAGAACCCAGATCCTCCAGTCTCAGCCTCTCAAATGCTGGGATTACAAGCGTGCGCCACCACGCCCAGCTTATTTTTATTTATTTATTTTTGGTGGAACTGGGGATTGAACCCAGGGTCATTCTACCTCCAAGGTACATCCCCAGTCCTATTTTATTTTATTATTTTATTTTGAAACTGGGTCTCAATAAATTGAGAGGACCTTGCTAATTTGCCAAAGCTGGCCAAGAACCTGCCATCCTCCTGTCTCTGCCTCCCAAGTACTGGAATTCCAGGTGTGCACCACCACTCCTGGCTAACTTTCCTTTACTTTCAAGTGGCACAGAACTTTTAATTTTCCCCTGTAGTTTTAAGAAGGAAGAGAACATAGTACTGATTGAGGTCATTCCCACCAAAGCTCTCCAGCAACAGACCTTGAGGAGGATCGGGCAGTAGTCTTCAGGCTGTGTCACAGGTTTTGAATTCTCTGGCTGCTTCCTCTGTGGCTGGCTGTGTTTTTCTGAGTGTCTAGAAAGATGAAATGTTAACTCCTGAGCGTTGTTGTAAGGATTAGCCTGGGAGACTTCAGGGCCACATTAAGTGGGTCAGTGAATCCTAGACACTGTTTCACTGTTGTCTTGGTGATGGATTCGGAAAGAATTCCTGAGGGGGCTGGGCCTGCAGACCCCACAGCCCCTGAGATTGTTTCCGAGCTGATGTTCTCAAGGTGCAGTGCAAGGAGAAGCGGCTCTGCAGGCTCCTCTTTCCTTCTCAGATGGAAGCATCAGCCCCACGTTCCCGTCTTGTCTGGTCGATTTGCTGTTGCTCAGGCGATTTAAAATCCTTCTTCCCTGAAAATATGAACAATTCCTCCCAAGGCTACTAGTCACAACAGAGCTTAAGGATTGTTGAGAGGTTTCTGATGACAGTTTGAAAAACACTGTGGCAGGGATATAAATAACTCTTTGATGGGAGAAAAGCAAGTAAACCTTTACTCCACCACCCTTGCAGGTCTTTCTCCTCTTCACATGTTAACCTTCTAATGTTCTGGCTCAGTTGTTGATAGGTCACTACCCCTCTGCTCAGCTTGGCACTGTGTGCAGTCCAGCAATTTCTAACCTGAACTACCCAGCAGCCTGTCTCCTCCTTTGGGATCAGCCTAGAGCTGATGTGTGATCACTCTGCTGGTGTTGCTTGTGTGAGAAATGAGTGTGTTGGAAACAGGACTTTCTTCTAGCTCTGAAAGCTACTAAGACACATATTGGGGTCAGCCTCTGAACACAGGCCCGGGGGTGGTGCTGGTCCAAGGAGGTAAACAAAACAAAACTTAAGAGTTTTAAATGCTAGATTACCTATCCTTTGGATAATTCTCTTCTCCATCAATTATGCTTAAAGGTGGCCTTGTGGTGGAAAAGACTTCCTAGGGTGGGATTATTCATTCATTCAACATTCATTTCATTCATTCAACAACTATTTATTCTAACTGTGGGCTAGGTACTGTGTTAAGCACTTGGAATAAGGTGAATAAGAACATGTCTCTGGGATAAATTACAAAAACTGGCTTCTAAATCACTGTTGATATTAATTATTTCTCTTCCTTTTTCTTCAATCACAGCCTGACTTCACCCAGTCCAATCCACAGTGCAAAGAGTGAATCCATTATAACCCAGGCGGAGGAAAAGGCAGATTTTGTGATTATTCCCTCTGAAGGAATAGAGAACAGAACAGGTACTGTCTGGCTGCCTGAGTTGGTTCAAGGAAAGACCCTGAGCTTAAAGACTTTGGAGGTCCTGATTATCTGTCTCTAAGCTCTCTGGTCTTGCCCCTCTCCATGGTCTGTGCATGCAGGGTCAGCTGTGGAGGTCTCTAATGGCCTTGAGCTGATTAATGTAGCTATCCTTTTATGGAATGTCCTTTCTGGTGTTTTAGCTGTCAAAAATCTTGCAGCAGCATAGACAGGCCCTTCCTTACCTGGTTGCCTATGAATTGGAATGACTTTGAGACAAGTCAAAAGCCTTACTCAAGTAAATACTTTCTATTATCTTATCTTTCTTTCTTTCTTTCTTTTTTTTTTTTTTTTTGCAGTATTAAGGATTGAACCCAAGGTGTTCTATCTCCAAGCTACACCCTGAGTCCCATGTTTTATTCTTTTTTTTCTCAAGATAAATTCAAAAGGCTTATTATTGCACTAAATGCCACAGAAAAAATGGATCAAACTAATACATGAAAAAACTTTAAGAAAAAATTTTCACAAATATTGGTATCTATTCAGCTGATCTGATCAATCATTTTTTATTCTTTATTTTGAAACAGGGTGTCACTAAGTTGCAGCGGGCTTCACTAAGTAGCTGAGACTGGCCACAAACCTGCGATCCTCCTGTCTCAACCTCCCAAGTATTGGGATTACAAGCGTGTGCCACCATGCTTAGCTTATTATCCTGTTTTATTAAAATAATTTTGAGCCAGGTATGGTGGTGCATAGCTGTAATCCCAGTACTTAGGAAGCTGAGACAGAAGGAGGTTCGAGACCAGCCTTAGCAACTTAGCAAGACACTGTTTCAAAATAAAAAATAAATCGGGGCATGGTGGTACACATTTGTAATCCCACTACTTGGGAGGCTGAGACAGGAGGACTGCAGGTTCAAAGACAGCCTCAGCCAATAATGAGACTCTCATTAACCTAGCAAGACCCTTTTTCAAAATAAAAATGAAATAGGCTGGGGGTGTAGCTCAGAGGTAGAACTCCCCTGGGTTCAATCCCCAGTACAACAACAACAACAATAATAATTATTATTATAATAATTTTTGATACTTCCCTAACTTAAATTGGGGCCAAGAATATATAGGATGAATGGAGATGTCTGTGAGAACATGTAGTAGAGGGCAGGTCTCCCTCAGGCCTGGCATGGGGGCTACAGGAAGGACCACAGAGAATTCCCTTTGTTTAGACTTCTTAGTCTGTCATTTGCCTCCTTTTTTCTTACCTAAACATAAGGAAAAGCAAAGAAAAAGCAAAACAGAAAAGTTAGATAAAATTTCATTCACTCATAAGTATTGTAGAGAAACAGAAAGCCAGGGACAGTGGCACATGCCTGTAATCCTAGTACTTGGGAGGCTGACAGGAGGATCGTAGATTCAGTGCTAGTATGCAGTAACTTATCGAGATCCTGTTTAAAAATGAAAAAGAAGCCAGGCGTGGTGACACACACCTGTAATCCCAGTCCTTGGGAGGCTGAGACAAGAAGATTTCAGGTTTGAGGACAGCCTCAGCAATTTAGCGAGACTCTCAGGAGCCTAGCAAGAATCTGTTTCAAAACAAAAAATTAAAAAAAGGGCTGGGGTGTACTTTAGAGGTAAAATGCCTCTGGGTTCAATCCCTAGTACCAAAAATAAACTAACTAACTAACTAACTAAATAAATAAATGTCTGGGATGTAGCTCAGAGGTAGAGTACCTCTGGGTTCAAAAAAAAAAAGAGGGAGGAGGAAAAGGAGCAAGAGAAGGAAGGAAGGAAGGAATGAAGGAACAAACTGAAACCCTCAGAAGAAAACCTGAAATTAAATTCTTCTGTGCTCTGTTCCCCTCAGCCCTGGCATTAATGGCAAAGAATCATTCATACTATTGAGTCAGAAATTCCTGGAGGGAGTTGAATATTGCCTGTCCTGGGCCAGGTGCCACGAGATCCTACGTATGAGTTTTTCTGTATTTTTTTGTTTGTTTGCAGTACTGAGATTGAACCCAAGGCCTGCTGGGTAAGTGCTCTATAACTGAGCTACACCCCAGCCCATAAGTTACTCTTTTAATTTTCACCATAACCCAGAGGATTTGTGTGTGTGTGTGTGTGTGTGTGTGTGTGTGTGTGTGTGCGCGCGCGTGCGGTACTGGGGATTAAACCCAGGGTAATTCTACCTCTGATCTACACTCCTAGCCCTATTTTATTTTTTATTTTGAAACAGGATCTCACTAAGTTGCAGAGGGCCTTGCTAAGTTAAAACCCAGAGAAATTATTATACTTCCCTTATGAATGAAGAAACTTCCTCAAATAGTTTATTTGTATTCCATAATGCATTGTAAAATGACTGTACATACAATTAGAATATAACAGGCAAGGAAAACAGAGCAAAGAAACCTTAAGGTAGGGAAATAAAACCAGGAAGCCATATTAAATAGTTTTATAGGCATGCTTTTATTTGTCTTGTATGTGTATGTGTGTGTGTGTGTGTGTGTGTGTGTGTGGTACTGGGGATGGAATCTGGGGGCATTCTCTATAACTGAGTTACACCCCCAGCCCTATTTTATTCTTTTATTTTGAAACAAGGTCTCACTAAGTTGCTGCGGTTGGCTGCAAACTTGGCGATCCTCCTGTCTCAGCCTCCCAAGTACTGGAATTACAAACATGCACCACCACACCTGACTTAGTTTGATTCTTGTGTGACTCACACAGTGTTATATGTGAAAGAGGTTCAGTTATGACTCAAAGGCATTAAAAGAATATTGAATCATGCATCGTCTCCCTTCTAAAGCTCCAGAGTAACCAACAGGAGTTTTGTTTTTATTGCATCTGACAGTTCCAACTTTCTTTGTACCTGGCAAAATCAGGCTCTGGGAATGCTAGTCCTAGAGAATTAAGAGTAAAATCGGTGGGCCCCATGCCAACACTGGTGGTGGGAGTCCTTCCTAAGGGTATTAGAGGACAGATCTCCCTAACAGACTGAGTGATTCTTTTCTACCCAGAGCATTGAGTCAACAGCCCGTTGGTTATGCCTCACAACCCCACCTGCTGGAGAGTCCAGTTTGTGTGTACAGACAGGTTCAGAAGGCAGGTGACCTGAACCTGTGAACTACCCTGTGAAGGCTTTCTGCCGGAGATCAGTCTCCTTCGACATGAACTCTACTCCCTCCTTTCATTTTGTAGAGGAGACAGACTCTCCCTTATCCCGAGACTGGCGGCCGGGAAGCCCTGGAACCTTTCTGGAGACCTCATGGGAAGAACAACTGTTGGAACAACAAGAACATTTAGAAAAAGAAATGGAGGAAGCAAAGAAAATGATATCAGGACTACAGGTAGCTCTTTCGCTTATAGTTTGTCCTTGGTGCACTAATTGATGATTATTTTAAGTCACTAGGACCCGTTGAAGAAAAGCTGATTTTAATCTTGTGTGAGGTCAGAGTTGATTGGGGGTGTTTAGCTAGGAGAGTGCACAAAGAGCGAAAATTCCTTACGTGTGAGTGCTTTAAGTGGACTTTGTTTATAGCACAGCTGTTAGGATTTTTGCAAGCTCAGGAGCCATTACCGACCCTTCTCAAATGCTTATTCTGACTCTGCTTCACAGGTGGGGTTTTCTCTACGCTCCTACAGACCTGCAATTGCAGCTTTCAGCAAAGAATGGCACTGTGAATAGTCAGGAATTTTCTCCTAGGAATTCTCTAGCAGGAAAGGTGGAAGAGCTAGGAATGCAGCCAGGTTTCCATTTGAGTCTAGCTAAGGGATTTAGCTCACTCCTAATGCATTTGCCAGTGGATGCCAAGGCATAATGACCAGGTAGAAGAGGTTTTTCCACAAACAACAAAGACCTTCAGTTTTCCCTCTACCTGCGGTGTCCACTCGACAAATCTCCCTCAGAGACTGACTGACCCACTTGACATAGTGCCTTCCCAGAATGACCCCCTCAATCCTCTGTCGTTGTGTGATCCTCTCTGTTTGCTGGAGCCCTTGTAATGTGCTGGTGACCCTGAAATTGCCTAGGAATATTCCTTTCTGTTTGTGCTGGGAACGGCACTGCTTTTGAATTGTGAAATATTTATGGAAACGTAAACAAAGCCCACATTATGTATGTGGTTCTGGCAGCCGGCAGGCAGGCGATGGAGGGTGTGCTCCAGGCCAGCCAGCGACTGGGTGGGGACACAAAGGGTTCCTAAAGAAAAAAGGAGATTGGTGCTGTGGTTAAAAAAAAAAAAGAAAAAAAAATTTGCATAATGTATCCCCAGGAACTGAGAAGGGTAGGAGGAATGTTAACTAAAGAAAGTTGTTGGTTTCTCCCTATTTGCTCTGTATCTTAAAAATGTCTGGCTTGTGAGGCCTTTTAGATCCCTTTTCTGTGACTCCATTAAGGAATACCTTAATGGATTTTTTTTTTTTTTCCTGTGCTTGAATACGAAGTATCCCATGGAGAACTTTGGGATTATACCCAACCAGGTTTTTTTTTCCCCAAGCTCATTTGCATTATATGAACATAGATAGCCATCAGTTTGGCACTACGTTTGGTTTGTATTTTTTAGTCTAGGAGAAATTAGGTGGTGGATGAAACAGAAGAAGAAGAAAAATGACAGGCAGAAAGTCAGCATCTTAATATTCCCTACAAATGGGAGTCTGAGTTCACAGCCACATGATCACAATGGGAATTCAGTTCTATTGTAGAATACAAAAGGGCTCACAGCATCCACTGGGCTTCTTAACTCTTGCAGTGATGTACAAGTTGCATGCTAAGCCACATCCAGGATTTCTGACTTATTAGTATGCCTCAGTTAGAGCCCATTGAACAGTTTACCATTAAGTCACTATTCCTGTAATATAGCTCTCAGCTGCCCTGAGGCTCCTTATATATGTTTATACTTTTCACCATGACTCCATGAAATAACCAAATTAATTTGATTTACTAATATTTAATTAATTACATTATTTATTTATTTATTTTGTGGTACTGGGTGTTGAACTCAGAGGCATTCTACCCCCAGCCCTTTTTATCTTTTGTTTTGAAATTGGGTCCTGTTAGGTTGCTGAAGGTCTCACTAAGTTGCTGAGGCTGGTTTTAAACCTGTAACCCTCTTGTCTCAGCCTCCCAAGTACTGGAATTATAGATATGTGCTACCACACCTGACTACATTTTATTATTAATGTTTAGTAGATCAGCCATTGGCTGGGTTGTAAACATATTCTGTATCAGCATTTATGATGAATTTGTGTTACATTTATTGAAACAGGATTTAACTTCTGTAACTCTTTTAAATTGAGACACAATTGTGATATAAAATAGAGACAAGCTGGGTGCGTTGGCATATGCCTGCGATCCCAGTACTTGAGAGGCTGAGACAGGAGGATCACAGGTTCCAGGTCAGCCTCAGCAACTTAGTGAGACCCTGTTTCAAAAATGAAAAGGAAGCTGGGCATGGTGGTGCACGCTTGTAATCCCAGCATTCGGGAGACTGAGACCGGAGGATCCGGGCTCGAGGCCAACCTCAGCTACCTAGTGAGACACTCTGCAACTTAGTGAGACTCGGTTTCAAAATAAAGAGTAAAAAATAGGGCTGGGGGTGTAGCTCGGAGGTAGAATGCCCCTGAGTTCAATCACCAGTACCACAAAAGAAAAAAAAGAAAAGGAAGCTGGGTATGGTGGCGCTTGCTTGTAATCCCAGCATTTGGGAGGCTGAGACTGGAGGATCCGGGTTCACGGCCAGCCTCAGCTACCTAGTGAGGCACTCCACAACTTAGTGAGACCCTGTTTCAAAATAAAGAATAAAAAAATAGGGCTGGGGGTAAAGCTCAGAGGTAGAATGCCCCTGGGTTCAATCCCCAGTATCTCAAAAAAAAAAAAAAAAAGAAAAAGAAAGAAAAGGGGCTTGGGGGTGTAGCTCAGAGGTTGAATGCCCCACTTAAATAATAATAAAAAAAAAGACATCTTTCAATCTTTTATTAATCTTATGGGTCTCATAATATCTACCTGTGGGGGTAGATATAAGTTTTGGGAGTCCTAAAGTATACAGATTTTGAGAGGATGTTCTACTTTAGGAATAAGATTATAAAATATGAATACAATATTAGGTATAGGGTCTTAGGAGAGGCAGCACACACAGGGGGTCTAAAGCGGAAGCTTTCTTAGCTACAGGGTAAATTTGCCTCCCCCTCTACCCACTGACACACTCATGAAAACAGCCTGGCATTGAACAAGCCGGGTGTGGTGGTGCACGCTTGTAATCCTAGTACTTAGGAGGCCGAGACAGGAGGATTGCAGGTTTGCAGCCAGCCTCAGCTACTTAGTGAGGCCCTCCACAACTTAGTGAAACCCTGTTTCAAAGTAAAGAATAAAAAATAGGGCTGGGTGTGTAGCTCAGAAGTAGAATGCCTCTGAGTCCAGTACTGAAAAAAAAAAAAAAAATGAAGACAGACACCTCTGCAAAGATGTTTTCCTTCTTAGTCCATCTAGGTTGCCTTCGAGAATTAAAATACAAAATTATAGAACAAAAATCAAACAATGCCAAGTCAGTGCTCTCAATGTGTACCAAAAAAGTGATTATAATACATGTTTCTAAGCCAGAATAATAATTCTCCACTGCTTTTAGATCCCTTTCTTGCTGGTAAAATCCAGTTTGAGCAACCTCAATTTGAAATGTGCTCTTTCGCTTCTGAAGAGAAGGTTTGCTTTTAGACTTTCTTCTGGGGCCAAGGAACCTTGGAGCAAAGAGTTCATTTGTGTAGAGAGAGGCCAAAAGCAAGGGCCTGACAAAAAGAGCAAGTCCCAAGAGGACCATTGGAACTATCTAGAGAGTCTAGGGAGCAAAAACTACCAAGGTGATCTCTAGAGGAAGCCAGACTATGATTTCAGTTTGGGGTGAATTTACCAAGTCCAATTCTGGACTAGGTCATTCGATGGGAAATTAAGTTTCTTTCTGCCTTTGTGGTTATTCAGGCCTTATTGCTCAATGGATCCTTACCTGAAGATGAGCAGGAGAGGCCCTTGGCCCTCTGTGAACCAGGAGTCAATCCTGAGGAACAACTGGTGAGCTCCCTCTTTTGTGACTGGACACTAAATCTGGTTTATTTATCTGACTTATTTTTAACATTTGATAGTAGGCATGCTTTCTTGAAATATTCTCTTGACTCCAATTCTTCCTGGGTTTTGTCCTACATTTTTTACTATTCTTTTCTGTTTGTTTGTTTGTTTTTCTTTTTATCCATTTAGTCAATAAGTGTTTAGTGAATGCCGACTCTGGACACTGGTTCAAGTCACTAGAGATATGGTAGTGACCAAACAGACCTAAGACCTTACCCTCATGGAGTTGATGTTCAGGTCTTCTCTTTTTCTGCCTCTGTCTTAAATGTTGGTGCTCCTCAGCGTTCTACTCTGAGTCCTCACCTGTCTTAGTCCTGGGCAGTATTATCTGTCTCCATGTCTTCACTCACTTCCTGTCTACCTCTTATATATGTATTTCTAGTTCAGAGCTCTCTGTGGAATTCTAGATGTGCATGCAACATGCAGCTGCCTGCTGATTGTCTCTACTTATGTGTGCTTGTGAGCATCTCAATTTCAGTGAGTCCTAAGTTAAACAGTTTCCTTGCCCTCCACCCAACCACCAAAATCACTTGTCCTTTTGGATATCTGTTTCATCTCTATCCATCTACCCAAATGCCCCAAACAGATAATGGATGTCATCCTTTAATCCTCTCTTTTCTTTTTTTGCAGTACTGGTGATTGAACTCAGGGGCATTCCCGAGATACAACCCCAGCCCTATTTTTTATTCTTTATTTTGAAACAGGGTCTCCCTAATTTGTGGAGTGCCTCACTAAGTAGCTGAGGCTGACCACAAACCTGCAATCCTCCTGTCTCAGCCTCTCAGGGATTACAAGCATGTGCCACCACACCTGACTATTCCGTTAATCCTTTCTAATCCCTCCCTCTACATTTAGTGTTCTCTGTTCTTGCAACCACTACTTTCATTCAGGCCTTCATCTCTAACTGGGTTTCCTGCATCCTCTGCTATGCTCTTCTAATTCATTTCTGTAAAATAGCAAGAATTTGCCTTAAAGGTAAACTCTATTTTGTTATCTGTTTGCATAAAACTTTACATCAATCCCTTTATTGCTCTCACTGGCCCTTCAAGTCCTGGCCCTTATTTTCCTCTCTAGCCTCATCTTTTGCCACTTCTTCCTCCCTTTACCTCGTCCCCTGCTCCCGACACATACTTATTCTAGGCTTTATCCCTCGTGTTCTGCTTGCTGTGCTTTGAGCATTTGCTTCCATCAGAGAGCAGGAGCTCTTTTCATGGCTTTGTATCTACAGTACAGAGCTGGCATCTACGAGGTGCTGAATAAATATTTGTTGGATGAATGGCCTCTGAACTCAGCATAAATGCATAACCATCTCTTTTTGTTTTATATTCAGATTATAATCCAGAGTCGTCTGGATCAGAGTATGGTGGAAAATCAGGACCTAAAGGTATGTCAGGACACATTTTACCCTTTGGAAAAAATTAAGAGAATATTACCCACCAACTTTAGGACAACTCTTGGGGAGGGAAAAGAATACAGAATCAGAATTTTAGCTGTATCTTTATTATGTCTTTAATTGAAAGAGAGATCAGCAACTTGGGAAGCTCTCCACAATTTAGTGAGACCCTGTTTCAAAATAAAGAATAAACCCCGGGGCAGGCGTGGTGGTGCAGCTTGTAATCCCAGTACTTGGGAGGCTGAGACAGGAGGATCCGGGTTGGCGGCCAGCTTCAGCTACTTAGGGAGGCCCTCCACAGCTTAGTGAGACCCTGTTTCAAACTAAAAAATAAAAGCCGGGCGTGGTGGCGCACGCTTGTAATCCCAGCATTTGGGAGGCTGACACCGGAGGATCCAGGTTCGAGGCCAGCCTCAGCTACCTAGTGAGGCACCCTGCAACTTAGTGAGACCCGGTTTCAAAATAAAGAATAAAAAATAGGGCTGAGGGTGTAGCTCAGAGGTAGAAGAATGCCCCTGGGTTCAATCCCCAGTACTGCAAAAACAAAAACAAAAACAAAAAAAAACAAAATAAAAAATAAAATAGGTCTGGGGGTATAGCTCAGAGGTAGAATGCGCCTGGGTTCAATCCTCAGTACTGCAAATAAAAAGAAAAAATTAAAAAATGAGCAAAGTGTAGTAGCACTTGGGAGGCTGAGAAGGGAGTATTACAGGTTTGAGACCAGCCTCAGCAACCTAGTGAGACCCTGTTTCAAAACAAAAAATAAAAAAGGGCTAGGGAGGTGTAGCTTAGAGGTAGAATGTCCCTAGGTTAAACCCCGGCACCACACACAAACACACAAAATGGATCTAATGTGAGTGTGGGTTTTTTTTTTTTTAATGAATTATTCTTTTTTTTTTTTTGGTCCTGGAAATTGAATCCAGGGGCATTCTACCTCTGAGCTATAACCTCAACCCTTTTTTATTTTGAAACAGGATCTTTTAAAATTGTTGAGGTCTCACTAAATTGCTGAGGCTGGCATTAAACCTGCAATCCTGTCTCAGCCTCCCAAGTACTGCGATTACAGGCATGTGCCACTGTGCCTGGCTCCAGAATTCTTTAAATAAATGATTTTTTCTTTTGTTTTTACTGGTGCATTATGATTATACCCCGAATTCTTTTAGATCAGTGGTTTTAAATGTTTTTGAGTCCTGGCTGTATGACTAAAGCAATTAGCCCTTTCCCAAGGAAATATGTGCAAGCAAGCATACTCACAGACCTTTTTTTTTTTTGAACTGGGGATTAAGCCCAGGGGCGTTCTACCTCTGAGCTACACCCCCAGCCCTATTTTATTTTGAAACAGGGTCTAAGTTGCCGAGTCTGGCTTCAAACCTGTGATCCTCCTGTTTTAGCCTCCCAAGTATTGGGATTACAAGTGTAGGCCACCATGCCCAGTTCACAGACCTGTTTTTTGTTTTGTTTTTAATGGTACTGGGGGCTGGGCATGGTGGCACCTACTTGTAATCCCAGTATTTGGGAGGCTGAGACAGGAGGATTGTAGGTTTGAGACCAGCCTCAGCAACTCAGTGAGGCCATCTGCAACTTATTGAGACCCTGTTTCCAAATAAAAGAATAAAATAGGTTTGGGAGTATTGCTCGGAGATAGAATGCCCCTGGGTTCCATCCCCAGTACCACCAAAAAAAAAA
>PVLC010011991.1:0-45571 GCA_004027655.1 Graphiurus murinus
ACTCACTTTCTGCCATAGGATAATGCAGCAAGAAAGCACTCACCAGATACCAGACCCTGAATCTTGGTTTTCCCATCCTCCAGAACCATAAGCCAATAGATTTCAGCATGAAATACCAGCCAGGTGCTTAATGCTTTCTTGCTGCATTACCCTATGGCAGAAAGTGAGTAGGTGAGAGAGAGCAAGAAGGACTAAGATTAAGCACCTGGTAGGAAACGACCTAAGATAGGCATGGTCCTTCATGCATTTTAAAATAAAAATGGGGGAGTTGTGTGAGCCCAGCTGGGCCCTCTCCTTCCAGGCAATTGCTATCTGCATATATGAGTAATTATACTGATTATTCTGCTATGGCTACTTTGGCGTCTCGAAATCTGGTGATTGCTCCTATGATGCATAGATGAAAGACCCTCCTACTTCCTAAAAAGTAATATATGACTCTAAAGGTTTATGGTTTTATGACTCTAGAAAGTTTGCTTGACCAGGCTATGTTAAGAATGTAGGCTATACGTGGAAAACAAAGAAGTGGTGCTAATTGTGCTCTGACAATGATTGATATGTCGTAAATGTATATGTAACCCTGTTGTACTCAAGAAATGTATAACAAATCCGTGCTGAATAATAAAAATTAAAAAATAAATAAATAAATAAATGAAAGTATGAAAACTCAGTTAAAAAAATAAATAAATAAAATACCAGCCAGTGTTACTGTTATAGCAGCAAAAGAAATGGAGCTTCTTCCAAGATTGCAAGATTTGGCTTAATAGTATTCAAAATTAATAAGTATAATTAGTCATATTAAATGAAATAAAGAGGAAACATAGTTATCTCAGTAGATGCAGAAATGCATTTGAAAAATTCTACTCTCACTGCTGATTTAAAATTCTCCACAAACTATGAAAGAAGAAAACATCCTAGAGGTAATAGAGAGCATCTATGAGACATGTATAGGTAATATCATAATTAATCATAAAATATAGAATAGCCTTCTTTGAAAATCAAGAAATGAGCTGGGCATAGTGGCATATGCCTTTAATCCCAGTACTTGGGAGGTGGAAACAGGAAGATCATAAATTCAAAACCAATCTCAGCAATAGTGAGATTCTCGGTAACCTAGCAAGACTGTTCCCCAAAAAATATAACAATAACAATAATAATAATAATAGTAGGGCTGGGGGTGTAGCTCAGACATATGAAGCCTCTGGGTTCAGTCCTCAATAATCCCCCCCAACACACACAAAGAATCAACAAATGTTCAAGGAAAGATGTCCTCTTTCATCACTTCCTTTAAATATTTTGTAGAACTTCCTAGCCACTACACTAAAGCAGGAAAAAATAAATAAAAACATACAGATAGAAGAGAGTGAAATAAACCTGCATTTATTCACTAATGACTTGATTCTATACATAAAAATACTAAGCAATATGCACAAATTTTTACCAGGACTAGTAAATGAGTTTAACAGAGTCATAAGATAATAAGCCAACATAAAAAAAAAATCAAATGTAATTTCTATATACTAGTATCATCCAACAAAAAACTGAAATGGAAAGCAATACCATTTTTTAAAATAAGCTATACTGAAGAATGCACTTAATAAATATGGGAAGGACTTAAAAATTACAAACTATAAAGCAATCCTGGGAGGAGCTTCAAGATCTAAGTAAATGATAAGATATATGATCTGCATGAATTGATATACTCAGTATTTTAATATATCACCTATATTAACATTTATCTAACAGACTTGGTGAAATTACAATAAAAAATTTAATAGACATTTTTTGAGAAAGTCATAGACTGATTCTAATGTTCAGATGAAAATCAAATAATTTTATAAAACAACATAACTCAGGAAAAAGCAACCAAATTTTAAGATTTACTATCTAGATAGAGTACACTAAGAAGTATGATACTTGCAATAAGGTCAGACATATAGATGAATGGCAGACATTAGAGAGTTGGGGTAGATTCACATGGATTTTGTCAATTGAGTTTTGCCAAAGGACCAAGAGCAAATTGAATTGCAACATTTGGGTATCCATAAAAAGGAATATAAATCTCAAGCTTTAACTCTCTAGTTTCTCTCTCTCTCTTTCTCTCTCTCTCTTCTCTCTCTCTCTCTTTCTCTCTCTCTCTCTCTCTCTCTCTCTCTCTCTCTCTCTCTCTCTCTCTCTCTTTCTCTCTCCTCTCCTGCCCTTCTTTTGCCTTCCTTCTTTCTTCCCTCTCTCAAACAGAGAAAACTGTCACTTTGCGTTAGACAATTTCCTGGCAGGACACAAAAGTCATATAAAGAAAAACAATAATATTTCATTGATCTTATCAAGTGATAAAATGAAAAAAAAATACTCTAGGAAATTTTTCACTAGCAGTATGAAAAAGCAACTCCCAAATTAGCAGAATCTTTTATATTGATAGATATGGATATATATACAAATATCTCCCAAGGATCTTTTCCCAGAATATATAAAAAAAAAAAACTTTACCATTTCAAAAAATAAGACATACTATCCAATTTTTAAATGGGTAATATGTTTTCAAAGACATCACACAAAAATAAGTATACAAATAATGAATAAGCAAATGAGAAGATGTTGGACATAGTGAGCCATCAAGGGAATATGAAGTAAAACAAAATGAGATGCATTTTGCATCCACTTTTTAATTTTGGCCATTAGCATTTTACAGGCTGGTAGTAATAAATATTGGCATGAATGTGGAATAGCTGAAATTTTTATGTATTGCTGATGGGAATATAAAATGGCAAAGCTACAATGGAAAATAATTTGGCAGTTTCTCCTAAAATTAAATCTACATTTATCATATGACCTAACAATTGGAATGCTGGGTCCTTACCCAAGAAAATGACAATATTTGTCCACACAAAGACTTAGTCACAAATGTTCATAGCAGTTCTGTTCATTATAGCCAAAAATTGAAAGTGACACAATTATCCATCAACAGTATATCCAAACTTTGGACTACTGTCAGCAAGAGGAAACAGAAAACTGCCATTGTATACAACAGCATGCATGACTCTCAAAAATATTTATGTTGGACACAAAAAGCTGACAGAAAAGATTAAAAATTATATGAATCCATTTATATGAAACTCTAGATTAAGCCAAATCTAGTGCACAATGATGGGAAACAAGTTTTGGGTTGCCTAGGACTGGTAATAAGGTGGAGGTTGCCTGCAAAAAAGAAGGAAGGAAATTTGGAGGGTGATGAAAAAGTTCATATCATGTTTCGGGTAGCAGGAAAATAGCTACATGCATGTGTCAAAACGTTAATAGGCCTGATTTCCCTAAACTACTTTGGAGGGATATTTTTCATACCATAAGTAATTGGTAATGATTATCCACCATATGCCTTCGCTGGTAGCTCAGGTTCTAATCTTGTCTCAATTGGACTCTAATGAATCCCTGAACCTCAAAAATTATATGCTAAATTGTATGGGTATGAGCAACCATGTATTTGGTTTCTCTAAAAAGTACCTGATCTCCAAAAAGGTTAAAAACATTATTTCTCAAATATTAAATATTCTGACTTCTTTGTATTTTGTGTTTGCCCACGCACTGTTAAAAAATATCTCCCTTCTCAATGACCATATAGAATAGTAGTAACTAACATCATTTTCTTTCTTACTTTACCAAATATCTATTATCAACACTTTTGATGTGTTTCTATATAAACAAGAATGCTGAACAAGGTAGAGAAAAGTCATAATTCTTGGGGTCAAGAGAGTTGTGTAGTACTCTGCAATGTATTTTAATCTCAGGACTTTATTTCCATCATTTGTACATCTACAAACATCTTCAAATATCTGTTAATTTGTCTTTTCTTTTTATTTCCATAACATATAAAATAAAAAATAAACAGAATAAAATATACATATTGGCTCTTGTGATGATTGGCATTCTATTTAGCAACTGTTATACTTTCTTCTTTTAATGAACCATCTTGTTCTCAGCATTCATAAAACTCCGGATGTTTTCCTTGATTGCTACTTTATCACTGGTATCTACATAGTGAGTGCTGTCAACAGGTGTGTCTATAGAATGTTTATAAACTTTCAAGGTGGAAATTACAATGAAATTTATATGTGAAGTATCGAAAATGAAAACAATCTTGTGTCTCTGTTTTGAGTTTCTTTATTTTTCTTTCTGTCTTCCTGATGGATTATTCAGTGTCTCATTCCTGATTATCAAAAACAAAACAAAACATTTGCAACACATGCTTATGCTTATGAAAAGGATAATATTATTCAACATTTCAACTTTTTAAGAAAAATCAGGAAATGCACTTGCATTCATTGGCATCTAATCTTATAATGTAACATTTTTCCAATACGAATGAGCAGAACCATTTGTATTCTTCATATGGGAGAAGAGATGTACGTTTTCATTATCTGGACATATTTTATTTTATTTTAATAACATAATATTTTATTATGTTATAAACTATATGAACTATTATTGAGTTTTTTAATGAACAAATAATTTGATATACCACTGATGTCTAAAGTAATTCTCCACTGGAGGGTCAAGTGCTCATCATCTGTGACTTTTATTAATAATAATAATAATAATAATAATAATAATAATAAAAGGTAGCATTTCTTGGGAGAAAGAAGATGATTAAGAATTTTATAAAAATAAACTGAAAGGATGAGTGATAACTCTTTTATTCCTATATTTTGGGAGACTTCAACAGAAGATATACATTTTCCATATGTATACATTTAGACATACTATCCTGGGACATAGAAAACTGAAGGTCAAATTCTGGAATAATGCCCCAAGAAAAGATACTGCAACCAGAGTTTTAACAACTAAAGAAAATTATCCTCTAATGCAAAGATCAAAAGCATTCAGCCTTTGGCACATTTCTATATGAAATACCACTCAACATTCTCCTTCTGTTTGCTGGAATTCCCTATTTATAGGGAAGAATTTGATTAACATCCCAGGAATGTTGTTATTGGATGGCTGCTACCTTGGATGAATTACAGCTAGTAAATTGAATATACCTCTTGTACACTGACGTATTAGAAGAGTAGTTTAATCTTTGGTCACTTTAAAATTGATGTGCATGGATCAATCTCTTTTAGGCTTCAAGAGATTTGTCACATTGAGGAATTGGTGAGACTTAGGGGCCTTGTCATAAGCAACCCTGCAATGTTTTGACTACTTTTCCTTGTTTCCAATTTTCTACTGAGCTGCCTCTTACTCAATCTTTTTTAGAAAGTTAATAGTATATGAGCTTAGAAAATATTTGGCTGAGATTTGTAACTGACATGTATATGACAACATTCCCCAATTATGTTTTAATTTGCTCTACTTACATAATCTTTTATGAATGGCACTAGAAAGTGTAAGTACATTTCCAAGGAAACTAGAAATTATATGTTTCATTATTTCTGCTTAAATTTATTAAATGATATTTATGTCTTTTGAATATATATTATTTCTCCAGTTACTCAGAAGACTATAAGGTTTAAATGTATTAAATTAGTATTTCCTACTCACTGGGGGACAGGGACCCAGTAATAGTCTATTGAAGAAATATGTTTCCTAGAATCATTTCTTTTTTCAGTCCTTCAAAAGAGCATAGATTTTTAAAAAATGGCTAAATTATATAGACTCTTGGATAAGGAATTTATAATAGAAATGCTGACTCAACTTTAGTTCCTATATGGTGGTATGAACTCACAGCTATAATAATTAAGCAATTAGGCATGACAGAGAGTGTGAGTTTCCTGAGATAATCACACCTCTGGGGCATTGCAAGTCATAATCCAAAGATAAGTGTTTTTAATCTCCCCAGGGTGTGATTATCAGATGATAACCACACCCCCTGGAGAAGACTTATGACTCATAAAAAAATCTCTACTATAAAGAGAAAATGATTATGCTGCTGTATGCAGATGAATCTGGCCGTAGAGACTATTATGTGCTTGCCACAAATTAATTAAGAATTACAAAATGTATGCCATCTAATGGCATCCAGAATTAGTTCCAAAGACTGGTTTATTTTCTTATTATTGTTAAAATATAGAAGAGAGAGAAGTTGAAATATTTTAAATTCAAAGATAAATAAATGATTGATTAAATGAATCATGATTACTACATTGCCAAGCATTTCTATTGACTAGGTTTTGTAAAGTATATTTTAAGACAGAGTCTTTCATTTCCCAAATTAATCATGTTCAAGCAATGTGATCATTTTAGAATAATTGAATTTTTTAATCTAAGAGCATTTTGCATTTCAACATCTATACATTCATTCATTTATTTCATTTCAATATGTGGTGGGTACATATTAAACAACTGTGCTGGAGATAATGTCCTGATAATAGAAAACAGGCACATATTATGGTAATAGAATACAGGAACATAAATAATTATAATACAGTGAGGTAAGTGCCATTATGGTGGTGACTAAACTATGCTGTAGAGAGCAATTGACAAAAGAGTAATACCAATTAAGGAATAAGAAGGTTTCATAGAAGAGAAAATAATTGCAGTAGTTCTCCTTAGCATTTATTATGTTATAAGTACTTGTGTTGAGCATTTTAAGTTCATAATCTCATTTTAATCTTCATAACAATTGTGTTGATGTCAGTGATATTTTTCTTGTGTTAGACACAGAAATCAAGAATTACAAATTATACGCCATGCTCAAGGCCAGAAAGCTACTTGATGACATGTTAGAAATAGAAAAAATGGTATTGTGTCAAGAATGGGTACTTTCAACCACTAATCTTTTGTGAAATACAGTTTGAGTTGTATCCTTATATATTTAAAAGTCTCAAGTAAGATGAGGAAATACTCTCTAGCCCTATGTCATTATTAACCTACAGGGATCTTGATCACTTTTTTCTTTCAAAAGAGGTCATACTAATCCATTATGTTGATTATATTATGCTTATTTTACCATGTGAGAAGTAGCAACCATTCTGAACTCATTAGTAAAACACTGCATGTCAGTGAATAGGCAATAAATAATCCAAGTAAAATTGAAGCATCTTCTTCTTCAGTGAAATTTTTAGGGACTCAGGGGTATAGGGCTTGCTGAGCTATCCCTTCTAAGGTGAAGGATAAATGTTGCATCTAACACCTACAACCAAGGAGGTTCTACAATTGAGGATTTTGGAGGCAACACATTCTTTACTTGGGTGTGTTATTCCAGCCCATTTACTGAGTGACATGAAATGTTGCTAGTTGTAAGTGGAATCCAGAACAGGAGAAGACTTTGCAATGGGTCTAGGCTGCTGTGCAGGTTGCTCTACCATGTAAGCCATATGATTCAGCAGATCTAATGGTCCTTGAGATATCAGTGCCAGACTAAAGTGTTCTTTATAGCCTTTGACGAGCTCTCATAGGTGAATCACACAGAGGCCCTTAAGTTTTGGAAGCAATGGCCTACAACCTTCCACATATAATTACTATTTTTCTATTAATTAATTAATTTATTTATTAATTTATTATTGAGAGAGTGCTCTTTACCTGCTACTGGGTCTTAATAGAAACTGAATACTTGAGCATGGGTCATCAAATTACCAAGAAACCTGAGCTTTCCAGCATGAACTAAGCATTATCTGACGGACCACGTTAAAAAGGTAGATGTGCATACAGGCGCTCCATCATCAAATGGAAGTGCTAAACACATGATCATTCCTAAGCCAGTTGTGAAGCCACAAGTAAGTTACATGAAGAAGTGGCCAAATGCGCATAATTCCTATTCCTACTACACTGTCCTCTCTCTCTGCCTATACTCATGGCCTCATGGGGAATACACGATGATCAATTGACAGGGAAAGAGAAGAACCAGGACCGTTTTTATAGATGACTCTGCATATAAGTACTCACTATCTCAAAGTGAACAGATGCATCATCTAGAACTCAGGGACATTCTACCTCCAAGCTATACCCCCAGCCCTATTTTTTATTCTTTATTTTGAAACAGAGTCTCACTAAGTTGCAGAATGCTTCACTAGGTAGCTGAGGCTGGCTGCGAACCAGGATCCTCCGGTCTCAGCCTCCCAAATGCTGGGATTACAATCGTGTGCCACCATGCCCAGCTAGCAAAGGAGGGCTTTAATGATCAGGTAGATAAGGGGAAGCCCAGCAAGTGCTGTGTGCATGTATGTCACTATCACTGTGAACTACATTATGATGTGAAATTGTAGTGCACAAATAAAAGCATAAAAATACATGAAAAAAAAAAAAAAGAAGTATCCATTCTGTTGATAGCGGTCAGCCTCTTTCACTAACTACTGTGTCCTTGCCCAATGGGCTCATGAACAAAGTGGCCGTGGTGGTAGGGATACATGTCACACATGGGATCAGCAACATGGATTTCCACTCTCAAAGGTTGACCTAGCCATGGACACTGCTGAGTGCCCAATCTTTAGCAGCATAGACCAACACTGAACTCCCAATATGGTACCACGCCCCAAAGGAAACAACCAGCTACCCCGTAACAGATTGATTTTATTGAACCACTTCCATCATTGAAAGGGCAGCATTTTTCTTTACTGGAAGAAACATTCTCAATATAAATTTATTTTCCCTCCTTGCAATTCTTCTGCCAAAACTCCCATCTATGCATTTATAGATTGATTTATCTACCGTCATTTTATTCTACAGCATTACTTTGGAACAAATCAAGAGCAAGAAAACAAAAACTTAAAAATATTAGAGCAAATAATATTAAAGAAAGAGTTGAAAAATTAGGACTTAGGAAAGAGGAAACTAAAAAATCTTTAAAAGGGTATGTACTGAGAATTAATGGAAGACTTTTTTCAAGGACCCACCAGGGAAATACCTTGGATCCAAATCATGTACCTTCTTTATGTCACATTGCTTGAGATTTGTGTTCATGGAAGAGCATTTGACTACCATTTGTTCTTAGAGAAGGCAGAAAAGTACCTGGCTTGACAGTCCTTCCTTGATTCTATTCAATCAAGAAATCTCTCCCCAGGAACTCTTACCAAATGACTGAGAACAGGGAATGAGACATCTAAAACAGCAAGCGCCAGTCAGAGCCACAAGTCTTCAAGGGTGTGTCTTAACATAATACTATACACTAGTATAGTATAATTGTTAGAAGCTACTCAGTCTAAATTCAAATTATGGCTCCTTCTTGTATTAGCCATGTCACTTAACTTGTTTTTACTTCATTTCCTCCTTTGTGAATTCAGGGTAATAATGTTACTTACAGCATAGGCTCAATACTTAGCCCAATATTAGGTAGAGTATGAATATATATTTGTTAGTTATTATGATCATTAATATAATATACAAAATATATATACATAATATTAATATGTTAATTACAAAATACCTACTTAAAAGTTAAGAAGATTGTGGAATAGCAAATTTTGTCAATATATGATAATAAATCAAAGAAACATGATTATATTCAGTTTTAAAATTCAGCAATTTTCCCTAAATCAGATTGTGTTCCTCAATTTATGCAAATTATCCAGCTTTTCTTGTAGTTCTATTTAAAATCAATACTTAAAATTATTTTTTGACAAAGGTCTTAACTATATTCAAAATATCCATAATATTTATTTTTTTGAGCTAATGTTGACTTAAGCTGGAAAGTAGACTCCATAGAATCAGCATTTATACAATCATTTTTATATTGCCCCAAATGCCACACATATATGTATCATACATTATAAGATTTAGTTGGTTCTTACTATATTAGCCTTGTAACAATAGGAATCCATAATTTCACTAGAGTCATTAATCATTCCTGGTCCTTTAACAATAAACTCAACAGAATGGATTGTCATAAAGGAGTCAATTTTCAAATAAACATGATTAAATAACCAACTCCAAAAGTAAGAAAAAACACAGTAGACAACCTGCATTCTGTAGTAAGTTTATTTGGTTGACTTATATGCCATGCTCAAGGCCAGAGAGCTAGTTGATGACGTGTTAGAAATAGAAAAATGATGTTGTGTCAAGAATATGTACTTTCAACCTCTGCTTTTGAAAAATTAATCTGCTTTGTTAGCCTCACAATTCTTAGCCACAAATGAAGATTTTAAGTTTCTTGGATGAATAAGATCTGTTACCACTTGGTTTAGATACTTAACAGAGATATGACCATGTTAACTGCTTTCTGACTCCTCCTCAATATATTCACAGACATGGCTAATACATCTATCAATACCCTCTCCAGTTTATCAAGGCCAATTGGAGGCACAGAATATGAGTTTCGTTGAGCTGTGTACATCAGCTAAGAACCCAATCATGGAAGGAAAACCTCTATTAGTATTTTTATTTATTTATTTATTTATTTATTTATTTATTTATTTATTTATTTATTTATTTACAGTACTGGGGATTGAACTCAGGGGCATTCTACCTCAGAGCTATACCCCCAGCCCTATTTTTTATTCTTTATTTTGAAACTGAGTCTCACTAAGTTGCAGAGTGCCTCACTAGGTAGCTGAGGCTGGCCACGAACACGGATCCTCCGGTCTCAGCCTCCCGAATGCTAAAAGAAATAAATGTCCAGAATGTCCAAGGAAAGTCTATTCACCAGCCCAGCACTGGAGACTGAACTGGAGTAGAATAAACCTACAAGGAGAAATGTATTTTTCTAAACACTTGTACAAAAGTAAAGCTTCAAGTGATGAAAAAATCACAGATATTCTAAAAACAATATTTTATTTTAAAATAAAAGGTAGCAGCTAAAAATAATAAAAAAGAGAAATTGTTGTTCAAAAGAAAACTTTAGGTAAGGATGAAAAATCAAATCTCAACAATCTTTCTTACATTTGGCACTAAGAATAAATCTGGGACTCTGATTTTCCCAAGCTTCACTAGTTGATAGGAACAAATGGAGAATTATACTGACAATAGGATTCTGCTCTTGCTACATCTTCCTAAATTGTTCCTGCAGCACACCACAAAGTTTGAAGTCCTTCTGCTGGTTTTCATGTTTATATACTGGATTATAAACCAATGGCAATGGTGCTCCTAGCATCTGACCTTTTCCAATGAGCTCTCTACTGGAAATCTCCATAGAAGATCTAAAAAAATAAAAAAAATTAAAAAAAAATTAAAAAAATCCCACAGAAGGTGACCAAGATGCTCAGTAGCCTAATGTACTGTGAGGAAAAAAATCTTCCCGATATTTTATCATTGTATAATGTATTTTATCTTTTGTATTATGTATTCTGTGACAATGATTCCCAAGCAGAGATGATTATACCTCAAAGTTCTTCCCAAAACTCCTTCCTAAAAACTCTTCTTTCTGTTCTTTTTTTTTCCAGTAGCTTTCTCTGCTTACTGCTCTGATATCAGAAATATCAGAATACAAATTATATTTTGAGACAAACTCACATTTTACTCTTCATTTTGTACTTCTCTTTTCCCTACCATTTCTTCTGCCAACAATGTTTAATTCTCTAAAGCAGTACAACCTAAAAGAAATGTTAAATTTAAATTTAAATATTAATTTTAATTTTTTCTAAAAATATGAGAAGAAACAGATGAAATTATAACTATCCATTTTGTTTAACTCATTATATCCACTGTATCATTCAACATATATTCAAAATAAAATTTCATATTTTACTTCTTATATTAAGTATTTGAAATCCAGTGTCTATTTTACACTTGTAGCAAAACTCAATTCAAAATAGTTACATTTTAAATATTTGATAGCCAAAAATGGCTACTAGCCACTGAACTGGACAATAAAAACCCAAGAAATTAGAGACCCCATTCCATTTAGGTAGATGATAAAATATTTTTTCTTTCCAGAGCATGATTTATGTAGATTGAAAAAATAGCTAACAATTTCTTGGAAAATAAGATTAAATGACCACTTAATCTAACTTTCATTGTTCAGACAAATAGATATTTTACTTTATCATTCTTATTATAGTACCTTTAATACCTAAAATTGATAATAATATATTAAAGACAAGGATCCTAGAGCCATAGGGCCAAGAAAGTTTTAATGGTAAGAAGTAACTGGGTCCCTTTGTGATTTTCTTTAAAGAGTAGAATCTAAAGTCCTTCCTTCCCAAAATTTCTCATTAACAAGTGTGTCAAAAATTATAATGTCTACTAGGGGGAAAACATTATTTCATAATAAAGGAGTGGTCCCAATGATCCATTTCAAAATGTGAATATCCAAGCTTTATTTTAGTCATTTATAGCTTGCTTTGTATGAGCTTAGTAATTCATCTAAATTTTGGGGTCTTTTGAGAGGGAGTACTTAGGAATGAACCTAGAGGTATTCTACCACTGAACTACATCCATAGCATCATCCCCCGCCCTTTTTTTGAGAGAACCCCTCCCTAAGTTTTGCAGGTGAGCCTTCAACTTATGATCCTCCTGCCTCAGTCTCCAAAGTCTTAATTATTAATTTTGTGGGTGAGCTGAGAACTAACGTTCCCTGTGGGAAGGGTTTGAAGATTAAAAATAATAAACTATGTGAGAAGATAAGGCCTTTATAAACCAGGACACTCTTTAGACTGCTTTAAAATTGTACCTGGAGTCAATAGGTTCTGCTAAAAGTTAATGATTTGTTGGCTCCAAAGTAGTGACCATCTTCTTGTGCATAAGTTGCAGATGGTGGAATGAAGCGAAGGTGTCAATTCAAAGATAGAACTGCAGACTTTAAATGATTCCTAAAGTGACATATATTTGGCTTTTATTTCTCATCAAACTTTTTTTTTTTTTTTAAGGAAAATGAAATCTCTGCCCTTAGCCATTTAGCACTTGTTTGAAGGATTATGTAGACTCATTCGTGGAAAGCTACAGAAATGCCTTCCTTGGCCATATGATATGAACCTTTAAATACAATCTAGAGAAATAAGCATCTAGGGAAATATAATTCATTTCCTACTCACTCATATCTGAGTTTTACTTGCATTGTGCAAAAAAAGACAACTTATGCAGCCAGCTCTTTCTGCACTATGAAGCAGGGTATTTGCATCTTTGTGAGGTGATTTAATGGTCACTAAGCAGTAGGAAAGAGTGCTCACCTCAGCAGAAGATGGGATCGCTAAAGCTAGGTATCATTGTCAGAGCACAGCTGGGTGGTCAGGACATTGGATGGTAATTACCAGCCAGTGAAAAAGAATGAATTCTAAATGAGGGGATGAAAAGACCAAGGCCTTGGGGACTGAGTTTTCAGACACAATTAGCATAAATCCAGAGACAGGTTTGGTTTGGCCAAAATACAGGAGACAGATTTCTATGCTTTTGCTGTATGAACTTTAAAATGTCTGCAAAAACACTTAGATGCACTTCCCGCCAATTCTTTCACATCTATGTTCTATTACTAATAATAACTCCAGTAATATTTCTCCATTGTACCAATTCCCCAAAGCCTTTAAGACATCAGGCAAAAAGCTTCCAAGTTCTATGAATAACACTTATTTAATAAGCATTGCAAAATGTCAAATTAGTGAAAAAATAATAAGGTGTTAACTTGTGACAGGAAACAATGGAGAGAGAGATTATTTCAAATAAAACAAAATAGAAAAAGCCAAAGAACTTATCTGTTAATAGCTAATAAACCGAGCAGATAAATCCACACTCTTTTGGGCAAACTTTACTGAAAAAGAAAAAACAAAGGAAAGAAAAATCTGATGTATTATATAGTCATATTTAAAAGCCATCACATAAGATCTTTTAAAATGAAAGATAAAAGATGTAATTAACTTGATTTCTTATTTCAAACTCTGAACTTAGGCCAACCATTAAAGACATTTTGACCATGAAGTACACTGAGAGGCAATTGAGTACTAGAACTTTACATATGACAAGCAGACATCTAAAACAAGATAAAACTAATGGAAGGAGAGCAGTTCTTTAAAGCAAGTCCTCATTGAGCCTGTCTTTGGTAGCGTGTGGCCCAGCAATTTGAGATTCATCACTGAGATGTTACCTGCTTTTTTGTCCTTGACTTAACTTTTAGCTTTATGAGATCGTGCTGAGTAATAATAACATTATTGATTGTTGGTCTCTGGGCTTTGTTCTATGCACTTTACATGGGCTTTTAATTAAGTATCGTAGCAGTAATAATACTGAAAGCAGTATTATTATCCACCCCATTTTTCAGATAAGAAAACCCGGGCACAGAGATGTTAAATGGCTTTCTCAATACCACATGGCGAGTGAGTTGGACAGCTGGAATTTGAGTCTAAACAGTCTGACTTTAGGGCCCATCTTTTTAACCACTACAGTACATTGATGAAAGCTGTAAATGAAGTTGCTAGAAACTGAGGAAACAGTTTTCTAGAGCTTTGTACAGAGACTATACTAGAAGAAACATGTTAAACCAAAATATCTATACTAGTCTATGTCAGAGACTTAAAACCTTATATACTTGTTATAGTTAGATATGAAATGTCCACTAAAGAGCACATTTATTCATCTTTGGAGTTGATATTATTGAGTTTTGTAATCTCAGCAGTGGATAAATTCATTGTAATGGATTTATGTGGGTGGTGGATGGAGGGATGGGTCCTTGGGGGTGCAACCTTGGGGTTTGTATATGGTTCGACCTCCTCTTGCTTGCTCTCTTGCTTCCGACCTCTGTGATGTGAGGAACACAGCCCATGTGATCCCTCTCTCCACTTCCCATCACCATGCCCTGAGATACTCTGCTCTGGCCTCACATGGACTGAATCAGAAACCAATGAAAATAAGTCTTCTTTCCTCTAAGTTACATGGTCAGGTCTTTAAATTTAGCTATAAGGATGCTGACTGGAACAATTCTATTAGGACCAAGTGACATTTCACGTTTTCTTTCTTTTTTTTTTTTTTTTTTTTTTTTTTTTGCGGTACTGGGGATTGAACTCAGGGGCATCTACCTCCGAGCTATACCCTCAGCCCTATTTGTTAATCTTTATTTTGAAACAGGGTCTCACTAAGTTGTGGAGTGCCTCACTAGGTAGCAGAGGCTGGCCTCGAACTCGGATCCTCCAGTCTCAGCCTCCCAAATGCTGGGATTGCAAGCATACGCCACCATGCCTGGCTTACATTTTCTTTCGTCTTCTTCTTCTTCTTCTTCTTCTTCTTCTTCTTCTTCTTCTATTATTATTATTATTATTATTATTATTAATATTAATATTTTGGCCATTCTTTCCTTCTTTTCAATCTACATTAAATCCTATTTCACATCACTTTATGTCTATATATTCTAGCTGCCAATCTGAATTAAACTAAGTTTTATTAACGTCATAGGGTAAACTGCATTCATCCCATCTTTTTAGAAAATTAAAACAATGATTTCCAAAACCAATTGGAGGTTAATAATGTAAAAATATTAGAGAAATGTCTATATTTGGAAGATTTGCCCAAGAACAGTTTGACCCATCCTGTATTGCCTCCATCAATATTATTTTTATATTCACAATTCTAAGCCATCTTATTGTTGGACTGGAATAATTATCAACTAAGAGACGAGTAGAGCCTAATAGAAGTTTAGAACTTCACAATCAATACTGGTTGGCATACAGTCCCACTGGAAAACAATGAAAAATGTTCTTGCTAGATTTCTAACAATAGGTCAGGATACTGCTGTGGCATTTCTGACTAATGCAAGTGCCTCTGAATTGTGCATTGAAATTTATGCTGTTCTTTTCTGTAAGGCTATTGTTTTGTTTCTGTTTTCTTGACATAATTTGGGAAGAATACGAATGAAAATTTGCAGATGCAGGCGCCCATGTTTTGATTTCCTTCTTCTGCATAAGCTTCTTTATTAACAATAATTAAAATGAATGTGCTGCCTTCTTACTTAACTATGATTTTCCATGTCATCCAACATATAGAAATGTAATACAAGAAATCAAGGACAGGAAGATTTGGGATAATTCAATTTTTCTAAGTGTGTTCAAAGCTACCTACCACTTATGATTAAACATCAACATTAAGGATGTTAGGATATGCCTGTCAGCATCACATTTATAGTAAATACTCATCTCTAGAGGGTTAAGTTCCTTTTTAAACATGTATCCAGAGGTAAAGAGAAATTATATCAGTGAGGCAATAGATGGCTCAAAAGGGTTTTCACTTTTTTCTTTAGGCCATGTGGAATCAGTGAAGGGTTTTATTTATTTATTTATTTATTTATTTATTTATTTATTTATTTATTTATTTATTATTTATTTTTTGTGGTACTGAGATGGAACCCAGGGGCATTCTACCTCTGAGCTACACCCCCAACCCTATTTTTAATTCTTTATTTTGAAACAGTGTCTCACTAAGTTGCAGAGGGCCTCACTAAGTAGCTGAGGGTGACCCCAATTTTCCTGTCTCAGCCTCCCAAGTACTGGGATTATAAGCGTGTGCCACCATGTCTGGCTCAGTGAAGGGTTTTAAATAGGAGTTTTGTTCATAAGTTAATTTTTGAAAATTAACTTTGGTAGAAAATGGATTGAAGAAATTGAAGATAAAAATATGGGCTTCAATTGTTATTCAATTAGTCTGTTTTTTGTGTGCTTGTTTTGTTTTTCTCAACAGAGGGAAATTTTGTCCCTTGTGGAAAATCATCAACCTTTAGAGACATTTTTGTTTTCAGAACTGGGGGGTAAAGGAGTAGGAAATGCAACTGACGTCAGAGACATCAGAAATGCTCCAAAGACATACTATGATGCAAGGACACCCTGTGACAACAGGGAGTCCTGTGGCCCAAGATGTCAACAGTGTCCAGGTTGGGAAATCCTATATTAATTCATGCAAAAGAAAATAAGGAGCTGATGCAAAGATATTTAAAGTAGAATAAAAATTATTTTTGGAATATACAGTTAGTCAAAACTCAACTAATTAAAAACATGAAAGGGTCATGCAATATCTATTAAACATGGGTGTTGGGAGACTGGGTAGATGGTACTTACATGTAAAGGAATAGGAACAGGAGTATAGAAAGAAGAGGCAGTTCCAATAGAAAGTAAGGGGGTGGGAACAGGACATTGAGTGCGAGGTGTCTGTGAGACATCTGCTTCCCATTAAATTACACAAGTCTGAAATAGAAGTCTATTTTGAAGAAACGGATTAGGAAGATATCAACAGATGGCAGTTGGAGGTGTAAGAATAGATAAGATGCCAATGAGAAAGGGTGTGGGAGTGGAAAGATAAATAATACGCGGGAGGGTGAATGGACAGGCATGGAAGGAGACGCAGAGGACATATCTGGAAAAACAGAAGGGGAACTTAGTTCAAAATTTCAACCTAAATGCTCTATTAGTGGTTTAAGGATATTTTAAGATGCACAGATAGTACCTGACCTCATGGGCTTGGATTTCACTCCTGTTTGTTGGACTTACCAGTGAAACCAATAGCATCCACTTTTAACATTGTTTTCTTCCACTTGACTCAAGTACTTAGCTCACTTTGCCGAGATGTAAACAAGGAGACTTAACGGGAATAATGCTTACAAATCAATTTGAAAACTTTGACAGACACTCTGTAAACTAGCATTATTAAAGGAAGGTCATTCTTGTGATTAACTGCAGAGAAAATCTGCATATTCTCTGTTCTCAAGTTTGCATAATAAATTATGCAATGTAGAGAGAAAGTTGTAAATTCTGTGAGTAGTATTCACATATATTCTATTACTTTTAACATAAGAACTAATGGGGATGCATTATTACTATTTCTATTCTGTGATAATCCTGAATTTTATACAGAAAATGAGTGATTTTTTTCCCAACCTAGGAATAGGTTTTTTTGTTGTTTTATTTATTTATTTATTCATTTATTTATTTTTGTGGTACTGGGGATTGAACTCAGGGGCATTCTACCTCCGAGCTATAGCCCCAGTCCCATTTTTTATTCTTCACTTTAAAACAGGGTCTCACCAAGTTGCCTCACTAGGTAGCTGAGGCTGGCTATGAACCTGGATCCTCTGGTCTCAGCCTCCCAAATGCTGGGATTACAAGTGTGTGCCACCACACCCAGCTTGTTTTATTTTTATTTTTATTTTTATTTTAAAAGGAAAAATAACCCATATGAAGCAACTTTTATAAATTAAGGTCTTAAGGAAAGTTGATGAATCCCATAACAGAAAATACACTGTGTTAATCAGGTAATATTTTCACTTAAGAACATTGATCAATGCAATGCAATAGAGTCTTAAAATAAGTCAAACAGAAAACTGATTAGTTCAGATAGAGGTCTAATATCTAGGATATACAAAGAACTCAAGAAAATAACAACTAAGAAAGCAAATACCCCAATCAAAAAATGCGCAAAGGATCTAAATAGACACTTCACAAAAGAAGAAATACAAATGGCCAATAAATGTATGAGGAAATGTTCCACATCTTTGGCAATCAGGGAGATGCAAATCAAAACTACCCTGAGATTTCACCTAACTCCAGTCAGAATGGCAATTATAAAAAACATGAACAACAACACCTGCTGGTGAGGGTGTGGAGAAGTGGGAACCCTAATACATTGTTGGTGGGATTGCAAACTTGTGCAACCACTGTGGAAAACAGTATGGAGGATCCTCAGACGAATGGGAGTAAATCTACCATATGACCCAGCAATTCCACTACTGGGTATATACCCAAAAGAATGGAAACCAAACTATCAGACCGATGCATGTGTATCTATGTTTATAGTGGCTCAATTCACAATAGCCAAACTATGGAAGCAGCCAAGATATCCATCCACAGATGAATGGATTACAAAACTATGGGATATGTACACAATGGAATTTTACTCAGCCATAAAGAAGAACAAAATCATGTTCTTCACAGGGAAATGGATGCAACTGGAAAACACTATGTTAAGTGAGATTAGCCAGTCACAAAGAGTAAAGAAGCATATGTTCTCCCTAATATGCGGATGTTAGGGAGAAGATGGGGCATAAGAGGGTCTCCAGATGAAAAGGAGAGACCCTCGATAAGCAAAGAAGTTGATTTAACTGAAGGGAATGGACAGGGGGTGGGGAGGGAGAGCATCCTAAGGCACATGATGTACTTACACGATTATATCAAGATCACTCTCTGAACTGAACTTGAGAGGGAGGGAGGGCGAGGGAGCGGGGTGGGAATTGGGGAAAGGGTCAGATAAGAAATGTGTGCACATTTGTCTTTATCAATTTGTACCTAACAAAAATGTATATATACAAAGCACGAATTATTACAATAAAGAAAAGAAAGAAAGAAAGAAAACTAACTGCCCCTCTGGAAAGGTAATAAGACAACACAGTGATTCCTAAGAGAAAGAAAAATGATATCAGCATTTCAAGAAGAAATTAAACATGCCCTTCCTTGGAATTCACTATGATTCCAAAAATCTACATTTTTCATCTTTGGCTGAGTAGGTCAATCAGCAACATCTGCATTCATTATTTCTAATATCATGTTGCTTTTAGAAATTGAAACTGTATAACCTTGACATAGACTAATTTGTCAGAATTTTGTTTATTACTTCAATGTCTCACATATTATGTGTAGGTGTATAAACTTACTTCCAAATATAATGTTCAAAATGGTATCTTCCACAGAAAATGTAAGAAAGAAAATAAATCAGGATGCTTTTATGTTCTTAAAAACTTCTTTAGTGAAGCTACAATAAACATATTAAAATTAAGCATAAGTCCAATATAAAGAAGAAGACCAGTTAGAATGTTATGGTACTGCTGTAGACCACTTCCAAATTTTCTCTTTTTATTTCTGTCAAGCTCTCTCTTTTTATCCATTACATGATTGTGGAATGTTAATATATTATTTTAAATCTATTATGGCAGATCTTCACAAGTCAAAATTTTATGTAAACTAAAGATTCAGTTTATGTGATATGACATAAAAGTGAGAAAATTAGGCTGTTAGACAAATGGGTGCAAGGTCCCACTACAAATATACACCAACTTCCAATTTCCTTGCTTTCTTTCTTTGCCTTCACACCCTTCTTTCCCTCCCTCCCTCCCTTCTTTACTCCGTTCTTCACTGTCTGTCTCCTTTTTCCCCTCTATTTGTCACTAGAGATTAAACCCAATGCTATTCTACCTCAGAACTGTACCCTTAGCTCATTTTTATTTATTTATTCTTTTTTTTTTTATCGGTACTGGGGATTGAACTCAGGAACATTCTACATCTGAGCCCTATTTTTTATTCTTTATTTTGAAACAGGGTCTCACTAAGTTGTGGAGTGCCTCACTAGGTAGCTAAGGCTGGCCGTGAACCCAGATCCTCCAGTCTCAGCCTCCCAAATGCTGGGATTACAAGCGTGTGCCACCACGCCTGGCTTATTTATTCATTTTTAAATTTTGAAACAAGTCTCACTAAGTTGCTAAGGGTCTGGTTAAGTTGCTGAGTCTCACCTCACTCCTGCATTCCTCCTCTATAGCTCAGTAGAAAGAAACAAAAATTCTGGAACCAGACAATCTGAATTCAATTGCTGGTTCTGACAGAGATATGTGAACATGGGCAAGTTACTTACCTTTACTTACTCTGTTTCGTAATTTATAAAATGAGAAGCAGATCAGTACATATCCCATAGTATTGTTTTAAGGATTAAATTAATATGCATAAAACACTTATATCATCAACTTCTACACTAGTGCTTGTTTTTATCAGTTTAAAAAAATAAAATTTGGCCCCAAAGACTAGAAGAACCATGTATGAAAATCATAAAATAGTAAAAAAAGAGGAAACTAAGAAGAAAGAATATCACTTAAAACAATATGATGAACGAGCTTCATAAAATGTCACTAAAGGTAACATTCAAGGAAATTCCTAAAATTATTTCAAAATGAAGGTAGCAAATCTTCTATCTATTTTTATCATTCTAAAGATTTGTATCAATGATTTTGGATAATACAGAAACAGTATTTGTCCTGCCAGGAGCACTTAATGTTCTTTGGTGTCCCATTCTCTATTGGCTCACTTCCTTAGGCCACTTATCTGGAAATATAAAACTAATATCATGTAAGCATTTTCTTTTCTATTGAGCAGTTATAAAATTATCAGATTATAGTATGGTGGAGAAACAAGTATGAAATAAAAATCAATCTTTCATACACATGTACACACATGCAGAGATATACTTTCTCATACACACACACACACACACACACACGAAGGCATGCCCACATGTATACATATAATGATGAAGAGTAGATTATCCACTCAGTGCTCAGTACCAAAACTGGCTCTTCTTGGATGGAACTCCTCAAAAGATTAGCTTTGATCATCCACTTTCTCCAAAGTGTTCCAAATGTTATGGGTCATGCTTAGGAAGATTTAGCAATGATGCCATTTTTATAAGGGATTTATTTTTACTGTCTGAGAACTCTAAGCATTGGTAAACTGTGAAGTTAACTGCTATATAAAAGGAAACTTTGCTTCAGTTATCCACAAGCAACCACTGAGAAAGTGAGAGTTTGCAGATAGAACAATGATATTTGTGTTCACAGGGCCAGTCCATACATTTTGTAAAGAACTTTTAGTATCTTTGCCAAGTGGATTACAAATTACCTCAATATCAAATTCCATAAGTCAGTTTCAGAAATATGAGAAGCAATTTAAAATCCAAAGAATTATTCAATGAAGAATTGCTTACAACAGACTTTTCAAATAAAATACTAAGAATAGGAAAATGACTAGGTAAATTAGGGGTGCTTTTTCATAATATTTTCTAAAATACATATGTCTGAATAATTTTAATGTAATATGATTTACATATTATTCACTTATGTAGAATTTAATGTTGTAAAAAGGAAAATAAATGAGCAAAACTATTAAAGTAGGCCCTCCTAGAGAAAATTATTATAAAGAATTTTCAAAAGTGAAAAATGAAGACAAAAATTAGTAAAAAATTATTTGACTTAAATGGTATAGCATTTAAAAGCAAGTTACTGGAAAAAAATTATTTTTCACATCATTGATGATATTGTAAATGAGTGAGTAATTACATAACAATGTAAGTCTTTGCATGGCACAATTGACAACCAAGAATTTTATTTTATTTTATTTTTTAATTGTAATAATTCGTGCTTTGTATATATACATTTTTGTTAGGTACAAATTGATAAAGACAAATGTGCACACATTTCTCATCTGACCCTTTCCCCAATTCCCACCCTGCTCCCTTGCCCTCCCTCCCTCTCAAGTTCAGTTCAGAGAGTGATCTTGATATAATTGTGTAAATACATCATGTGCCTTAGGATGCTCTCCCTCCCCACCCCCCATCCATTCCCTTCGGTTAAATCAACTTCTTTGTTTATCGAGGGTCTCTACTTTTTCATCTGGGGATCCTCTTATGACCCGTCTTCTCCCTAACATCAGCATATTAGGGAGAACATATGCTTCCTTACTCTTTGTGACTGGCTAATCTCATTTAACATAGTGTTTTCCAGTTGCATCCACTTCCCTGTGAAGAACATGATTTTGTTGTTCGTTATGGCTGAGTAAAATTCCATTGTGTACATATCCCATAGTTTTGTAATCCATTCATCTGTGGATGGACATCTTGGCTGCTTCCATAGTTTGGCTATTGTGAACTGACCCGCTATAAACATAGATATACATGCATCGGTCTGATAGTTTGGTTTCCATTCTTTTGGGTATATACCCAGTAGTGGAATTGCTGGGTCATGTGGTAAGTTCATTCCAATTCGTCTGAGAATCCTCCATACTGTTTTCCAAAGTGGTTGCACAAGTTTGCAATCCCACCAACAATGTATTAGGGTTCCCACTTCTCCACACCCTTGCCAGCAGGTGTTGTTATTCATGTTTTTTATGATTGCCATTCTGACTGGAGTTAGGTGAAATCTCAGGGTAGTTTTGATTTGCATCTCCCTGATTGCCAATGATGTGGAACATTTCCTCATACATTTATTGGCCATTTGTATTTCTTCTTTTGTGAAGTGACTATTTAGATCCTTTGCCCATTTTTTGATTGGGTTATTTGCTTTCTTAGTTGCGGTTTTCTTGAGTTCTTTGTATATCCTAGATATTAGTCCTCTATCTGAAGTGTAACTGGCAAAAATTTTCTCCCACTCTGTAGGCTCTCTGTTGAGGTTCTTGATAGTTTCCTTTGCTTTGCAGAAGCTCTTCAGTTTAATGCAATCCCATGTATTGATCTTCCTTTGAGCTGCTTGTGCTTTTGGGATCTTGTTGAGAAAGTTTTTACCTGTGCCTTTGTGTTCAAGTGTTGGTCCTATGCCCTCTTCAAGTAACTGCAAGGTCTCTGGTCTGACTTCCAGGTCCTTGATCCACCTTGAGTTGACTCTTGTGCAGCGTGAGAAAGTGGGGTTTATTTCCATTTTCCTGCATCTGGTTAACCAGTTTTGCCAACATCATTTGTTAAAGAGGTTATCTTTTTTCCAGTGTATATTTTTGGCTCCTTTGTCAAAAATCAGTTGACTGTAAGTCTGAGGGTCTGTTTCTGAGTCTTCTATTCTGCTCCATTGGTCGATGTGTCTGTTTTTGTGCCAATACCATGCTGTTTTTATTACTGTGGCTTTGTAGTAGAGTTTGAAGTCAGGTATTGTGATGCCGCCTGCATGATTTTTATTGCTAAGAACTACTTTGGCTATCCTGGGCTTTTTGTTTTTCCAGATGAATTTAAGGACTGATTTTTTTATGTCTGTGAAGAGCGTCCTTGGCAATTTCATGGGTATTGCATTGAATTTGTAGATTACTTTTGGGAGGATGGCCATTTTGATGATATTTATTCTGCCTATCCAAGAGCATGGTAGATCCTTCCATTTTCTAAGGTCTTCATCGATTTCCTTCCTCAGCTTTCTGTAATTTTCCTTATAGAGGTCTTTAATCTCCTTGGTTAGGTTTATCCCTAAGTATTTTATTTTTCAGGGTACTATTGTGAGTGGAATTGCTTTCTGGATTTCTTTTTCGGTTCATTTTTGGTTGGTATATAGAAAGGCTTCTGATTTTTTAAGATTGATTTTGTATCCGGATACCTTACTGAATTTGTTGATCAGTTCTATAAGGTTTTTGGTTGAGTTTCTTGGGTCTTCTAAGTATAGTATCACGTCATCTGCAAAAAGGGATAGTTTTAGCTCTTCTTTCCCTATTTTTACCTCTTTGATTTCCTTCTCTTGCCTTATTGCTCTGGCTAGAGTCTCGAGTACTATATTAAACAGAAGAGGTGATAATGGACATCCTTGTCTTGTTCCTGTCTTTAGTGCGAACTCTTGTAGTTTTTCTCCATTTAATATGATGCTGTCTGTGGGCCTATTGTATATAGCCTCTATGATTTTGAGGTATGTTCCTTCTATTCCAATTCTCTGTAGTCCTTTTAGCATGAATGGGTGTTGGATCTTGTCAAATGCTTTTTCAGCATCAATTGAGATGATCATGTGATTTTTGTCTTTGAGTCTGTTTATGTGGTGAATTACATGTATTGTTTTTCGTATGTTGAACCAGCTTTGCATCCCTGGGATGAACCCGGCTTGATCATGGTGTATAATTTTCTTGATGTGGTTTTGAATGCGCGTTGCTAGTATCTTGTGTAGTAGTTTTGCATCTAAATTCATCAATGATATAGGCCTATAGTTTTCTTTTCTTGAGCTGTCTTTATTTGGTTTTGTTATTAGTGTGATGTTGGCTTCATAGAATGTGTTTGGAAGGGTCCCGTTACTTTCTATTTCACGGAATAGCTTGAGGAGTATTGAGATTAGCTCTTCTAGAAATGTTTTATAAAATTCACTTGGAAAGCCATCTGGTCCTGGACTTTTTTTTGATGGTAAACTCTTTATTGCTGTTTCTATTTCTTTGATTGTTATTGGTCGGTTTAAGTTTTCGATATGTTCTTGACTCAATTTAGGGAGGTTGTATGTGTCTAGGAATTTGTCAATTTCTTCTAGATCTTCTGTTTTGTTGGAGTACAGTTTTTCAAAATAGTTTCTGACTATCTTCTGTATTTCCATACTGTCAGTGGTAATATCTCCTTTTTCATCTCTTATTTTGGTAATTTGGGTTGATTCTCTCTTTCTTTTGGTTAGATTGGCCAACGGTTTATCTATCTTGTTTATTTTTTCAAGGAACCAGCTTTTAGTTTTGTTGATCTTCTGTATTGTTTTTTTATTCTCTAATTCATTAATTTCTGCTCTGATTTTCGTGATTTCCTGTCTTCTCCCCACTTTGGGGATAGATTGTTCATGTTTTTCAAGGGCTTTGAGCTGTGTCATTAGGTTATTTAATTGGTGGTTTTCTGTTCTTCTTATGTGGGCACTCAGTGCTATAAATTTCCCTCTTAGTACTGCCTTCAGGGTGTCCCAGAGGTTTTGATATGTTGTATCTCTGTTTTCGTTGGTTTCTAGGAATTTTTTAATTTCTCCCCTACTTCTTCTATGACCCACTCTTCATTCAGCAGTGTGGTGTTCAGTCTCCATGCGCTTACTCGGTTACTTTGGGTCTTCCTGGAGTTTATTTCTAGTTTCACTCCATTGTGGTCTGAGAAGATGTAGGGAATTATGTTACATTTATTTTCACTATAGCCTTCTTTGCTTTGATACAAAATATTTGATGCAAATAACTATTCTATTCCTTGCTCTCAGGGAAATTTAAAAAATGTTTTACAAAATTAAAGTTCCTATTATTTAATATATAACAAATTTTGTGTATATCAGAATGCTATACTATAGAACAGATATATATGTAATATATAATATTACATATATTGTAATATATAATATAATATATAATATAATATAATAATATAATAATATAGTATAATTATAATATATTATATTATTAATATTTTCCTATATATTAATATATTAATATTATATATTGTATATACTATAATATATGTTACATATATTATATTATATACTATATATTATATATATGTTACATATAATATATGTAACATATATATAATATATGTTACATATATTATAGTATATATGTATTAGGAATACTATAGTATATATGTACTAGGAATTTTTGCAAGGGCATTTTACCACCAAGCTACACCCTAAGACATTTTTGTCTTTCTTTATTTTGAAACAGGTCTTGCTAAGTTGCTGAGGTTGGCCCAGAACATGCCATTGTCCTGTATCAGCCTCCAAGTACTAGGACTACAGGCATATACCACCATGCCCAGCTCATCAGAATAATTTTAACTCCAATTTTTTTTTCAATCTCCTTTGGATTTTTTAAAAAAATCTTTTTTCTTCAATGTCTGCATTTTCATGTATGTTTTATATACAATAAGCCAAAACTTAGTCATTTTATTCTATTTGTAACTACTTGTTTTATAAGATAAGGAATGTCTGTATTTTTGCTCTCTTTTTCTTTTTTATATAGTTTCTTAAAACAACAGAAATTTACTTCTCACAGTTGGGGAGACTGTAAGTTCAAGATCTAGAACCATCCAAGCTGTTTTTCCCTGAAGCCTCTCTTCTTGGCTGCCTTCTCCCTTTGTCTTCACATGGCCATTGCTCTGTGTGCCTTCATCTTGGTCTGTCTCTCTCCTTGTATGAGGACAACAGTCATATTGAACCCTTATGACCTCATTTAATATGAATTATCTCTTTATAGGTTTTTTTTGCTGCTATTTTTGTGGGTTTGTTTTTTGTTTTGTTTTGGATTGGGTACTGGGAATTGAAACAGGGTATTCTACCTTTGAGCTACAGTCCCAGCCATTTTTTATTTTTTATTTTGAAACAGGACCATGCTAAGTTGCTGAGTCTCTAAATTGCTGAGACTGTTCTCAAACCTGCGATCCTATTATTTTAGTCTCTCAAGTACTGGAGCTATAGGCATGTGCCATCATACCTGTTCTACTTAAAGGTTCTTAAAGCCTCTTTTTTAAAAACAAATATACACTTTTATTGGTATAGCTTTTTCTTGGTGCACTGAATTTTGCATTATATTGTGTTTCAAATGGTACAAACATACATGCACATAGCACTTGGTATGTTTCCCTAGAGATCCCACCTCCCTTTATATGTTAGTGAGATTGGCAATACCTTCATATATCAACATAACATTCTTTGAACTGTTTCCTTCATTAATTTTCCTTTCCATTCTCCCCACTTTTCTCCTGATCACCTTTCCCCATTTACTGGTCTCTTTCCTCATTTATATAGAATATCATTTGTTTCCTACTTTCTCTATAGCTTTCACAGAGAAAACATAGGTTTTCTCAACCTGGTTTATCTAATTTAGCATAATTTTCTCTACTTCCATCCATTTTCCTGCAAACGACATAATTTTAATCTTCATAGCTGAGTAAAATTCCATTGTGTGCATGTATCATACTTTTGTTATCTATTCATCTGCTGATGAATGCCCAGGTTGGCCCCATGATTTGGCTATTGTGAATTGTGCTGTGTCATGGTTAGGTATAAAATGTCCCCTAAAGAGTTCAGAGTTGATATAACCATATCAAAGTCACAAGTGTTGTAATCCCATCAGTGGATAAATCCATTGAAATGGATTTCCTGGGTGGTAAACTAGGCAGGTAGGGTGTAGCTAGAGATGGTAGTTCCCTGGAGGTATGGCCTTAGGGATAGACGATGATTTGTCTTTGAATCCCCTTGCTTCTTTGCACTCTTGCTTCTGGCCTCCATATTGTGAGAGCAGAGTTCTTTCTCATCCTTTCTCTTCTTCCTCTACCGTGCCCTGAGCTCCAAAGACCCTGGCATCACATGGACCAAAACACAAAACCTCCAAAAAACTGTAAGCAAACAAATTTCCCTTCCTTTAAGTTGTACAGCAAGTTGTTTTGGATTACATCAGTGAGAATGTTGAACAAGACAGATATTGGTATCAGAAAAGTGGGCTGTATCTAAGTCTGACCATGTTTTTGTTCTGTTTCTTTGTTTGTTTTGTTACTAGGGATCAAGCCCAGGGCCATTCTACCTCTGAGCTACACCATCAACCATATTTTGTTTTATATTATTAAACAGGAAACAGTAAGTTGCAGAAGGCCTCACTAAGTTGGTATGGCTGACCATGAACCTGTAATCCTCCTGTCTAACCCTCCCAAGTACTGGTACTACAAACATGCACCAATGTGCCTGGTCTGACTATGTGTTTTTTCAGTTTTTTGGAACTGGTTTGTGAGAGGAAGTTGTAAGGTTCGTAATGCTGACAAAAAGGCAGATGATAAAGTTGTACCCGGGAGATTTTGGAGGGCAGGAGTACTCCATGGAAAAATATAGTAGAAATCACATGTGTTACATTCTGGCAAACTACTAAAAACATTTTTTTCCCCATGTCTTGAAACTTTGTATAAGGCTGAATTTAAAGATGATGGACTTATTAAACTGGTAGAGGAAATTGGAAAACTGCAAAGTATCCAAACTGCATTACGGATATTAATGTCTATGTTCAGCAAATTGTTCACCAAACTTCTGGACCAGCAAGTAAAGCAGTGAGACTTTATAGGTTTGCAGTTTAGCCAGAAAGGCATAAGTTAAGCTGGGGCCCAGAAAGATGGTGACGAAAGAAAATAAGATGGTTGAAGGGTGATCCAATGTTTTGCATAGGAACAAAGAAAGGAATGTGATCAGGGCAGTTCGAGCCCAAATAGGTGACAATGGAAACAACAGCCCAGAAGTAGTGGCTATGATTACAAAGGGCCTGATGGAGGTAGCCAGGATTGAGAGAGGCCTAGCAACAGTTGTGATTCAAAAGGTCCCAGTGGTTGTGACTTAAAAGGGTGTAACTACCTTTTCTGCTGGTGGTTGATTGGGGCACTCACATAATGTTAGCTTTGCTAGAAAAAAATAATGGGTCATGGAGGCGTACCCCTAGAATTCAGTAGAAGGCCTGGGAACCTAAGCAATGTGTGATAGTTTCAGAATTCCTGCAAGTAGGCCCAAATGGGGCAATTTGTGAATCTGTGTGGGTGAAGCCAAGATTTCAAGAAAACTCTGGAGATTTAGAAATTCCATAAACATGAAAATAATATTAGGAAAGGCTGCGAGCTGTGAGTCATGGAGTTAAGCTGAAAAGGCAAGTATGCTGCCCATTTCAATCAATTAGGCCACCGTAGCTGAGCTGCTAATACTTCTTGGAGATTACATTTCACTACCATGTGCCTGGGATGCCAGAAATGGAGCTGCAGAATTAAATGCATATCCTCCCACTTTCTGATCCTGTTTTGGTCCCATTCCTTCTTTCTATGAACTTTTTTCTCCCTTTTGGAATATGAATGTTTACTCTGTGCCATTGTACATTAGAGGCACATAACTCTTATTATTATCATTATTTCACATGTCTGCTTCCTGCTGCTTTGCCCTGCACTCTGCAAATTCTGACCTCACATGGATTGTGCCCTAAAATCTCAGAAAAATTTTGTGCCAATAAATCTTCCTTCCTCTAAGTTGTGTGACAAATTGTTTTGGATTACAGTAGTGAGAATTTTGATTGAGACATGCTGCTATAAACAACATCTAATTTCAAATTACACTGCAGATATATAGTAACAAAACCAGAATGGTATTGACACAAAAACAGACACAGAGACTAATGGAATAGAATGGAATATGCAAAAACAAATCCTCACACTTATAGCCAGTTATTTTGCAACACAGGAGCCAAAAATGCACACCGGAGATAAAACAGTCTTTTCACCAATCAGTGCTTTGGAAATTGGATATCCATATGTAGAAATATGAAATTCAACAAGAGTCAAGATAGACCAAATATCTAGAAATCAGGCCAGAAACTTTGAAATTACTAGAAAAAAACTTGAGACCACTCTCCAACATATAGGCACTAGTAGGGACTTCATCAATAAGATGTCCTAAAGCTGAGAAAATAAAATAAAATCAATCAATGGATGGCATCAACTTAAAAAGCTTCTGTGCAGCAAAGGAAACATTCAAGAGCAAAGAGAGATTCTACAGAATATGAATGTCTATATTTGACCAAGTTCTGTTTTGAAAAGAATGTTATGAACCAATTTATCAAGAGACATTTAAAAATTATTTTAGATAATTTTATAGTATCTATATTAAAAATAACCACCCATGAATCATCCAATGTTACAAAACTTTGCTCAGAATAAAATGAGATCAATGAAGACAAAATTTATTTCAATGCTGCCAATAAAACTTCCTATTAAGAAGGACACCATCTGGAAACACCATTTAAAAATTTGTTGTCCACATATTGAGAAGGTCTATAACCAGTGATGGAAGATTAGTTATGGGAAAATAATTGGGTTTTTAATTTTTTCATCAACACTAATTTGTTGTTTTTCTTCTTTTTGTTGTTCTCCTCCTCCTTCTCCTCCTCCTCCTCCTGCTCCTTCTCCTCCTCCTCCTCCTCCTTCTCCTCCTCCTCCTCCTCCTCCTCCTCCTCCTCCTCCTCCTCCTTCTCCTCCTGCTCCTTCTCCTCCTCCTCCTCCTCCTCCTCCTCCTTCTCCTCCTCCTCCTCCTGTTCCTCCTTAGCTCTTTCCCTTTCTCTTCTTAGCAGGCAATGGGTAATTTGTGAATCAGTCTGGTATTTTAAGAATTGTGTTTTGCTTTGTGGTGGTGACTCTACAGAAGTTATCTCCTTAGCACTATTTTACTACTTCTGAAATCTTGCCCTTCAGGAATGTACACTGAATATTCAACAAGGTATTTCCAATCTGGTAGGTTGTACCTTTTGTATGCAATAAGGTATCTCAAATCTAGTTGTTTGTAGCTTATGCATCCTTCAGGTGTGTATAAGCTCTGGTAGTTTTTCAGCTCATACCTGCTTAGCAATTCTTCACTCATCTAATTGGATTTGGTGTTTTGAATGTGCAAATTAATACTTAGCAATAGACTCAAGGTGACTCCCACAGAGATTCATGGATCTACCACTCTGCATACCTGTTGTCTTTGTCTCTCCTATAAATTCTAGCCACTTTAACCTCCCTGAGCTGTGATTTCTATGATCTTATTTCAACAAGACTGATGTACTCTGCTTGAGAGTTCTCTTCCTGGGTCATTGTTCAGAATATGATTCCAGGCAGAAATCTGGGAAAATCACATTGACCTTGTTCATTTCTTTTTCTCTTGGATAATAATCCTAGACTGTCTGTTTCCAATGACATGAAAATAGTTATATATATATACATATATACATATATAGTTATATATGTATATATATCCATATATACATATATGTTATATATATACATATATACATATATAGTTAAATGGCATGAAATAGTTATATATATACATATACACATATTTTAAATGAAAATAGTTATATATATACATATATACATATATAGTTATATATGTATATATATCCATATATCCATATATGTTATATATATATACATATATATATAGTTAAATGGCATGAAATAGTTATATATATATATATACATATACACATATTTTAAATAGGTCTCTAGTTGTTTGTTTTTGGAGGATATGTCAAGGGTCACTTTCACTTATGACAAGAAATAAAATTCTGAATTGCTCTTTAAAAGCATATTTTAAACTTAGTGAGACCCTGTTTCAAAATAAAGAATAAAAAATAGAGCTGGAGGTGTAGCTTAGAGGTAGACTGCCCTTGGGTTCAATCTCCAGTATCGCAAAAAAAAAAAAAAAAAAAAAAACTTATTTTTTAAAGATATAAAATAAAAGTAAAACTAAAATTTTCTGGATACAAATGCTAAAAAGTTGTGGCAATAAAAGTTCAAGTAATATTTACAAATTTTGATAAACAAAACATATGGTAACATGTTCAGCTGTACCTGTGTGGCCACAAATTTCCAGATTATAAAATGTTCTACTGACAGGGAAAAAAATGATGATACCATTATTTTGTTCTTATTTTAAACAACCCTTCAGGATATCCTGATTGTTCTATTTTTCTCTCTCCCTCTTTTGTTTCTTTCAAGGATATAATCATCCTGTACTTCATGGATAGATAATGGAGGGGCATAGAGAAAGAACCAATAAGAAAAGAAACTTTTAAACCAGGTGTGGTGGCACATGCCTGTAATTCCAGTAATTGGGAGGCTAAAATAGGAGGATTGCAGGTTCAAGGACAGCCTCTTAACAACCTAGCAAGATTCTGTTTCAAAAAATAGTTTTTAAGGTCATAGTTTTAGGATTTATAGCTCATAGGTAGAATACTCCTGGGTTCAATTCCCAGTACCAGAGAGAGAGAGAGAGAGAGAGAGAGAAAACTTTGTCAACCTCTAACAACAAATTTCTGGAAAATAAGTCAAACACCAGGATGATGGATAATAACTCAAGTCCTTGTGATTCACCTACACCCCACATCTTTTAGTCAAATAAAATAAATATCTAGTCTCTACACTCTAAGTTGCTTTCTGGTTATTAACTATCAGGGCTTCTTATAAAAAAGGAATCATGAGCATTCGGGAGGCTGAGACCGGAGGATCCGGGTTCGCGGCCAGCCTCAGCTACCTAGTGAGGCACTCCGCAACTTAGTGAGACTCGGTTTCAAAATAAAGAATAAAAAATGGGGCTGGGGGTATAGCTCGGAGGTAGAATGCCCCTGAGTTCAATCCCCAGTACCGCCAAAAAAAAAAAAAAAAAAAAAAAGGAATCATGATAGTAACTATAGCATAATATTTGTATTTTTTTTTCACTTTAAAAAATAAATCAAATGCCTAGATACTGCAATCTGAATTTAAGATACAGAAGAAGCAGCAGAAGTTATTACTTGAGATAAAGAGTATCTATTTAGGTAGCTTATTTTCTTTGCCTACCACTGAAGTAAAAGTGCCATGGCTTCTGTAAGTCTGACAACTACAAATGGAAATTTTTTATTTATTTTTTCATTTGTGCTTTTACTTTTTGATTTTGAATCCAATGCTTTTTAAATACTTGTAACCAGTGAACACCTGTGGATCTTTTTAAACAACCTTACATACTAGCTCTCTGTTACTCAGCTTTTTGTTATTGAAACAACTACCTGAGATAAGTTCCACTTTCTAAATGTTCCACCACCTCCCAATAGCACAAGTTAGTAATTGAGCCTTTACTACATGGGCCTTTGGGGGTTACTTATCAAAACTATATTACTGTCCTTACTGAATATTCTGATTTAATTGAACTTGTGTGAGCTTTTGGGTTTGTTTGCTTTTTTGTTTTTGTTTTTTTCTAAACCCCAAGTGATTCTAAAAGTCACAAAGTTTGAGTACCTCTCAAATTACATTTGCCAGGTCAACAAGCCTGGAATCAAGTGGGAACTTATCTGAATCACAGAATCTCCAAGCCTGCCTAGACCTATGGAAACAGAATTTGTATCTTAGACTTATCTACAGATGATTCCAATCCATGAGTAAATTTTAAAACATTCTTTAGTTGACAAAAATACTTCTTTCTTTAAAGAAACTGGAATGTAAATAGCAGATCATTCAACCTGTGATAACCCTGAATTTGATTTGAATCTAATTTGCACTAGAATCACATGCTCTTTTACTTATATACATGGATTCACAGGATGCCGCCCAACACTGGCCAATCAACTCCTCTGAACATGAAGCTCAAGCATTATACATTTATTGTATGTTCCTAGTGATTTTGAAAATTAGAGTAGCTTGAGAAATAAAATAAGGATTGTGTCTTTCAACAATTGCCTCTATGAAAAGCACTAACCAAGCAAAAACAAAACAAACAAAAAACTCTAAAACAACAAGAAGAATGCTTCATAAAATTATCAAATTATATATTTGTTTTCTTTATACAGAAATCAAGGACATTATGCAAAAAAATCATTTGACATAAATTTCATAGTCTCTTGTCAAAGTAAGTTTTATGCTTTGGATATTTTTGTTATGGCTACTACAATGAAAAAATATATGTACATGACCATGTAAAGGTTCTGTCAGCTGAGAATTCTAAGTCATTTCTGTGCAATGTAGGGGGCAGCCCCACAGATGACGAGGAGGGAGATGGCATTTTGACAGGAAACTGTGGAAGAAATGTGACAGATGTATCAGGTGTGAGGATGGCGTAATGCTGAATAAGCTGTTTTGTTACAGGAAAAGAACATCTCAAAATAAGTTAAGTGAGCTGTAAGACTTAAGTAGGCCAAAATCTTAGGAGTATTTGTGAATTATTTTAACAATGAAGAGAGTATTAAAAATTTATCATACAGCTAAGACCTAGGTATCTGAATGATGGAGCTGAGAAAATTCCTGGCTAATTAAACTGAGGTAGCTGAAAATACATCAAAATGGACAGGATTTCTTTATATAATTCTTAAGTTTTCATAGAAGTTTTGAGCATTTCTTATTAAGCTATAATTTATACATGTCTAAAAATCATGAAAATCTCATTTTGTTTTGTCTTTGTATTCAGTATTTCCAGATATAAAAGATGGGCTTTGGAATAAAGGAGGGCGAGGACTGACTTTCAGGAAAGTCAGTTCATACTTGTCATTTGTCAGGTTGCTTTTAAATTCAGTCTCTCCATCTCTAAAATGTAAATATGATTCCTCTCTTGTTGAAACAACCTTATGTCTGTTATCTTCTTTCATCTTTTGAATGACACTCTGAGATTTAAAGTTAAAACTTCATCTAGCATCTCAAAATAAATATAAAGACCTCACAACTTAATGGAGTTATACACCATAGTTAAGTGTTATTGCATTGGTTTCTAATAAAAATTAGAAAGTGTAGTCTGAGTATTATTACCTGATTAATAATACTCAAATGACTTTACAATCATGTTAATCAATGATACATAACATTCAAAGATATAAAGTTTTGGTATATTATGATAATGTGCAAAAAAGAGTCAGGTTGATACTTAATTAGATTTTTAAATTGCTAAGCCTTTATACATATTTTCCATAGTAGTGTATTTCCTGTTTGGTATTATTTTATTCACTTAATCATTAGTTCAGTGACTGCTTTTGCAGCCCGCACTACATGTCAGACATTATACAGGATGTAGGTCATAAGAGGGACTCTAGACGAAGAAGGAGAAACCTTAGATGAGCAAAGAAGGTGACTTAACTAAAGGTGATGGGGGGAAGGAACACCCTAATGCACATGATGTACCTTCACAAACATATCAATATCAATCAGTAAACTGAACATGAAAAGGAGGAAGGAGGAGGGAATGGGGCGGGTATTAGGGAAGGGTTAAATGAGATATGTGTGTATGTATTCCTTTACCAGCTTGTACCTAACAAAGATGTATGATTACAATGCACAAATAATAAAAAAGAATTAATATTTAGAAAGGCAGTTAAGTGAGGAGAACAAATATCCAAGAAATTATATAATGGAATATGATATTATAGAATAATAACATAATGTGATATATCATATGTCCCTAAAAACTGTGGTACAGGTTTTGAAGAAAATACACAAGTAACTAACTAGTGAGTAACTAATAGTATCACTTTAGGTAGGGCTTAGATATGTCTAAGCCTATAGCATTTGAATTCCTCTAATCTGAAAAGTGAAATATATCAGCCCTGAAAATAGATGCCAAGAAAGTATTCTTAAGTGGGTATAAAAACTGTAAACTTCACAGGCATATAAGGCTTGGTATATTTGACATATAGGAATCAGTCCAGTGAAAGTGAAATAAATCAAGCAGGGAAAGAATAGTGTGAGTTGAGGTTGGAGAATAAAGACAGGGACTCAAATTTGAAGGACCTTGCAGACTATGGAAAGCTGTTTGAATTTTTATATGAAAGCCAGGGGAAGCTATTTAAAGGTTTTAAGTGGAAGGGGAATAATATTTTTAAAGAAGAATAAAAATATTCTGATGATCCATAAAAAGGTGATTAGTTCAATTAATAATTATATATCCATAAATACTATTACATAGCTATCAAAATAAATGAGAAACATCTTTATAACTGCTGTAGAGATTTATGTAGCATAAACTGTAAAGCAAAATACTAGGGTGGAGAAAATTATGCACAGCATGGTAACTTCATCTTTAAGAGGAGGAAAGTCACAAATCACACTTCTGCACACAAATATGCTTATATTTTAAAAGAATGATAAACCAAAATCTAATTTAAAAAATAGGTTACTTATAAAGGAAGAAAAGACTAGGGTAAAAGAGATTGAAGTTCATTAAATTAAGGAGCTTCTGTGCAGCAAAGGAAACCATGATGAACCTTAATAGAGGGCCATCAGAATGGGAGATGATTTTGTCAGCTACTCCCCCAATAAAGAAATAATTTCTAGAATATACAAAGAACTTAAGAAACTTACCACTCTAAAAACAGGCAACCCAATAAAAAAAAGTTCAAGTGAACGAAATAGATACCTCACCAAAGAAGTACAAATGGCCAATGAATAGGAAAAAATGTTCAGCATCACTAGCAATCAGGGAGATGAAAATCAAAACTACAGTGAGATTCCATCAAACTCCAATTAGAATGGCAAACATTAAGAAATCAAACAACAATAAATGGTGGTGAGGATGTGGGGAAATAGGAACACTTCTACACTGTTGATATGCCTGAAAAGTAATACAGCCTCTATGAATATTAGTGTGGAAATTCCTCAGAAACCTGGAAATGGATCCATTATATGATCCAGCTATATCACTCCTTGGTATCTTTCCAAAAGGACTGGAATCATAATATTATAGTGATGCAGACATATCCATATTTAGAGCAGCACAATTCACCATAGCCAAATTATGGAGCCAACCTAGATTTTCATCAACAGATAAATGAATGGATTACAAAATTATGGGATACACACACAATGGAATTCTACTCAACAAATTATGTCATTTGCAGGAAAATGGAGAGACCTAGAGAACATTATGTTAAGTGAGATTAGCCAGTCACTGAACATGAAAGGTCATATGTTTTCTCTCATATGTTGAAGCTATGGAGTAACTGAAATATAAGAGGAACTTTAGATAATGGGGGAGAAACCTCAGTGGAGTGAGAAAGGTGGTACAGGGGAGAGTAGTGGTAAAGGGAGGGAAAATTAACAAAGGAGGCACTTCCATTGACATTACACACATATGTGAGAATATCAATGTCTATCTTAATATCCTGTATGAGGAAGGGGCAGGAGTAGGGAGGGAGCTGGGAGGGAGGCTCACCAGGTGCTGTGTGCATGTATGTCACTATCACTCTGAACTACATTATGAATTGAGACTACAATGCACCAGTAAAAGTATATAAATAAAACAAAGGAATTGGAGTGAAAGCGAGAGATGTTTGTACCTGGTTTCGTAGTTTTGATTTTGGAATAATGTAAATGTCTTTATAATAATACAGTTAGTGACTGCACAGTACATTGGAAGCACGTAGTAGAGGAGGCTGCTCACCTCATCAAGAGACCTGAGTACCAATATTCTCTTCAAGGATGTGCTCCCAATGACCTCACTTCTTTCCACTGGCCCAACCTCTTGAAGGTTTCACTACCTTTCAATAGTACCACAAGCTGGTGACCACACCTGCAATGGGCCTTTGTGGGATACTCCAGGGCCAAACTAGAGCACATTGCATGTCAGGAGCTATACCACACAAACAGACATATGTCAGATGATTTTAAAATATAGTAATTCATGTATCTCCAATGGAACATAGCCTAAGAACAAAAACACTGTGAACATCCCAAACTGTTTTCATTAATCATGCTGTAATTATTTGTGTATGTGCCTATGTATGTATATGTATCTGTGTGTGTCTATAATTGACATGCAAGTCATTTAGACACAAAAACATATATGTATTAGGATGAGCAAAAAGTACAGATAGTACTATTGGTAGGATCCAATATTTTTGCTATAAGAAAATAGATATAGAAATAGAAGATTTAAGAAATCTAATTAATACTGAAATTAGAAATTGGAATATGAACTCATAGAACATTATATCTTCAAGTTTTTTCCAAGCTCTGGCAATGAAAAAGTCTAGAAACTTGTAATTCCAGCATTCGGGAGGCTGAGACCGGAGGATCCGGGTTCACGGCCAGCCTCAGCTACCTAGTGAGGCACTCCGCAACTTAGTGAGACTCGATTTCAAATTAAAGAATAAAAAGTAGGCCTGGGGGCATAGCTCGGAGGTAGAACACCCCTGAGTTCAATCCCCAGTACCACAAAAAAAAAAGAAAAGAAACATTGACTAATGCAGTAGCCATCATTATCCCCAGCACTTAAATTAAGGTCTTTAATGTCATTTATTATTTCCCACTTAAAGAAACCAGACTTTTTAGAAAATTAGCTGTGTCCAGGTCATGGAGAAAAGAAATGTGTAAGAGATTAGATCTTAGTAAAAGGAATGGAAGCATTTGAATAAAGTCAACAAAACTCAGGAACTAATTTGAAGTAGTTCAGTTGTACCAAAAAGGGACAATTTGAACAATGTCAATAATAATTGTGATGGGTGTGTTTAATATTTTAAATATGACAATTTACAATTTCATAATTATGTCTCAAATAAAAAGCAAATATTAATTATACCAAAGGATTCTAGGAAACCAATCCATTCTCCTAAAATGTGTAAATAAGGAGAAAGATTTCCCATTTATCCTATTTTTCTTTATAAATTCACCTCCGCTTCAATAACTTGATGATAAAAGAAATACATATAGATATAGTCTAGGAAATAAAAGATAGATATCCTCAACACATAAGTTAGAAGAAAAACTACAAGAGAAGAAAGAGGGCGTATATAAAGACTAAAGAAATCAACAAATATGTGAGTGAAATTTTTAATATTATAAAAGTGTTTTAAGATAGTCTTGAAATTTGAACACAATTTTGAATATAGAGATTTGCTATGACAGGATTGGTAAAAAGAAGAGTCCTTATCTTTCAGCACATATACTGAAGTTTTCAAAGATAAAGCAAATATCATGTTTGCATTTCAGCTGAATATTTAAGGGTATCTTTGGGGAGGAAGACACAGGAAGATATACAGTTAAATATATAATTTTACATACTGACATTTATAAAGAAAAAAAGATTTAAGGATATATGAAGATATTGCTTGCATTTAGAAAATTTTTAAACAGGCATAGTTGAAAGTAGGGAGACCGGTTAGGAGGTTACTCCTAAGAGGCAGGAAAGAAACAAAGATAACTTAGACTATTGGGCAAGTGGCAGTGAAGACAGAAAACTGAAAGGATTTGATATATTTTGTTGAAGTAGAGTCAACTGTATTTCTGATGATTGGGCCAGAGTTGAAGAAAAGGAGCCACCGAAGGTACTTCCCTGTAAGTATCACTATTAACAAAAGACAAGCCATAACAAATGCTGGCCAGGATGCAGAGAAAAAGGAACCCTTGCAGACTGTTGATGGGAATGTAAATTAGCACAGTTATTATGGAGAACAGTATGGAGGTTCCTCAAAAAAATTGAAAATAGAACTACCATATGATCCAACAATCCCACTACTGGGTATATATCCAAAGGAATTGAAATCAGTATGTCGAAGAGACATCTGCACTCCCATATTTATTGCAGCACTATTCACAATAGCCAAAAAAAAAAAAAAATGGATACAACCTAAGTGTCCATCTACTGAGGAATGGATAAAGAAAATGGGGTACGTATACACAGTAAAATGCTACAAAAAAGTAAAAATATTACCATTCGTTACAACATGGATGGCACTGGATATCATTATTGTTGAGTGAAATAAGCCAGGCATAGAAAAGATAAGTACTGTGTGATCTCACTCATATCTTGAATCTAAAAACGTTGATCTCATAGAATTTGAGAACAAGAGGAGAGGATAAAGGTTGATAAATGGGTACTAAATTACATTTAGATAGGAGTAAAAAGTTAAAGCGACTATTGCACAGTAAGGTGATTATATATAATGAAGATGAATTGTACATATCTCAAAAAGCTAGAAGAAAGGATTTTGAATGTTTTTACCATTAAGTGATGGTAAATGTGTAAGAGATATATATGTTTAACCCCAGTTAAACACTATACAATTTATACATGTACCAAAACCTCATGTGTTGCTCCATAAATGTGTACAATTTTATCTTTTTTTGTATCAGCTTAAAATATAAATTTAAATGTGAAAAAATAGTATACTCCCAGGTTTCTGGTAAATCAAGGTGCCTTTTACTCAGACTGAGAAGACCAGGAAGTGAGGGACACTTGATGTGAGAAGTAATAAGTGTTTCTATTTGGGGCACATAAATTTAAGGCATCTATTACACATCCAGATGAAGATAGAACACTGGGGAGAAATCAAACCTAGAGAGACACTTTAAGAAGCCATCAACATACAGATGAGTTAAAGGCATCTGTCTGGGTAAGAACACCTGAGGAGAGCATGGAAATAAAGAAAAGCCAGGGCAGAACCCCTCAAGAACAGTGGCATGAGATTCCAAACAGGGCAAGAAGAACAAAAGAACCAGGAACACAGGCAGCTAGAATTCACAATCCAAGACAAAGATGCAGCCCAGTTTTCTTGTTTTAATTGCATCATGTTTTATACTTTGTCTATAAAACGTATTCTAACAAATAGGCTTACGGATAAGCAAATGAGCCCTGCCCTTTCACAGCTGACTTGCAAAGGTAGCTCATCACACAAGATGTCTAGTTAGTGTGGCAAATGTAAAAACTTTGATTGCACATTGAAACCAACCAGAATCAAAACAAAGAAACTCTTGGAACATGACTGGGTAATATTCATTCTTTGATAACTTGAAGGAAAAGTAGAACATGACAGAACTAGTTCCTATTGGGGTACACAGTTATTTACATACAACTTACCTAAAATCTAAGCCAATACATCTAAAGACATTGAGCATTTAATTTCCCTTATATTTCCCTAAATTCAGTGAGAACTGATTAACCCATTTAGAAAGAGCTAAACCTATCTTTACATGTAGCTAATTATGTTCTAATGCATACATTCAGTAATGCCATGAGGCTGTCCATCTGCAAACTGCCAGAAATAAGCTGCCCAAATTCAGAGAACAACTTATTTTAAGGCTTAAAAATGACACTGATTTAAAGCTTGCTTTTGCTGATTTGATAAACTGTAAGTTGAAACAATTACATTAATGTAGCCCATGTTAATGCCAACCATTTTTCTAAGAAGAAAAAAGAAAGAAAAGCAAGAAGTAACTGTCTTTAAGTTTAAATGTTGACATAATAAAGGTGACTTTAAAAGCTATTTTGACTACCTTAAAAGTGCTACTCTAGAATTGAGCAGGAGAGGAAGCATTAACTGTTAACTTCACCTGAGTGAATGATAGCTTCCAGAACAACGTTGAAGGGTGAGAAGTTCTAAAGATTGGGAAAGAAATGCCAAATTTTAAGTGGTCATATGTAGCTATCTCTTTACCAAGAGTTAGTAAAAACAGCAAAGGGATGGAGGCATAGTTCAAAAGTTAGTAGAATAGTCAATACATACAAATGATCCAAGTAGAAACAAAGAGTGCCCTAAAAATAGGGAAGAATCATCATTGAGGGATCCAGGAAACAAAAAGGCACAGGCAAGGCAGAAGAAAATTAATTTTGAGAATTCGGAACCTTTTTCAGGGGAATTCTTTGACATGAGGCCTGACCTGACTTCTCAAGAGGCCAGGGAGGGTCAGACAGTAAGAACTCTAATGCCATTCATTACCTCTCTGGGTAGCCAGGCTGGACCAATCCATTTTCCTAATGGCCTTCCCCTCCCTCCCCTTTCTGCTCCATCAGGACCAACCCTTTCATATTCTCCTAGTATTTCCAAAATGGAAGGATATACAGATTGTTTCATCTTCTACAACCTACCCATAGTTTCTATCTTGACTTTGTTAAAGCAGCCTCTACTTGGCACTGCCACAACTAGCAGTAATGGAAGACTCGTTTGTCTGCATCATCCCCATGGTAGTGAGTCCTTGCTTAATGGACTTTTAATTAAAAAAAAAAAAAGACCTGATTAAGCCAGGCGTGGTGGCCCATGCTTATAATCTCAGTACTTGGGAGGCTGAGACTGGAGGATCCGGGTTCGTGGTCTGCCTCAGCCACCTAGTGAGGCCCTCTGCAACTTAGTGATACCCTGTTTCAAAATAAAGAATAAAAATTAGGGTTAGGGATGTAGCTTGGAGGTAGAATGCCCCTGGGTGGTTCAATCCCCAGTACCACACACACAAAAAAAAGATTTAAAAATTAAATAAAATTGTTTGGCAATAGGTATATCTAAACTGAATTTGTTAGGTCCTGTGTTTTTATTTTTATTTTTTTAGAATTTTATTGATGTTTGATAATAATATATTATACAGAGATTCAATATGATACATTCATAAAGGCACATGCTATCTCTGGATATGGTTTCTTCCTAATCCCATCCTGCTACCCCACCTCTCTCTCTGTACATGGTAGTAAGTTTGTTAGTGATACCTCCATACATGAACATAGTATTATTTGACTTGATTCCTTCCCCAAGCCTCCTTTCCTCCTCCCTCCTCCTTCTTACCCTGATCTCCTTCTATTATTCTCTTAGTCTCACTTATATAAATTTATAAGTCAAAATAGGATGAATTTCTAGTATGAATAAAAGTGGTACAATTTCAGAAAACAAAAATTTGCAAACTTGTAAAATAACTTACCAGAAAGCTGCCAAAAGAGAACTCATTATTCAACAATAATTATTCTTTGAAAATTTCATGATTCTTAAAAGTTCACAGTATAAAATAAATGGCAGGTCCAAGATGCAAGGTAGCTTTACTTTGAATTTTGTGGCTCTAGTCAGGTTATTCTTGCTATTTAATTACATCACCACTCAATTTGAATATGGTTTAGTTGGTGAAATAAATGATAACAAATCTCTGAGTGATATTCAGCAAGAAGGTTTGTCCAATATTCATAAATCAGAGCCATGGAGTTATGAAATAAAAAAAGAAAATATTGCAAAGGGAAATTTTATAATTTTTAAGTGCATTAATTTGGTTGGGTGGGTATTGGATGGCTGTCACAGGGGTGGTGAATTTCTAGAACTTTCAACCTTGAATAAAAGACCCTTGGGTTACCAGGACTGACAGATTAATGCTAAAACAATTCTTTTTAAAAAGGCATCGTGAACCTCACAGAGAAGCTAAAACCCATCAGACTGCAGCTCCACAAATAGCATGGTGTGGTGGAATTGCAACTAATCTGGGTAAGATTTTTAGCCTTCTAATGCTCTTACTCCATAAAAAGAACTGTAAAAAGAGGAGCTCTTAGAGGCATTAGAGATCTTTCTCTTCTCACTAACAGTTTATTTTGCTGCAGTTCAGGATCTAAGCATTGTCTCTTTACTCCCAGTACAGTTTTGCCTATACAAGACTTTTTTTTTTTTTTTTTTCTCCCAGACGCATCTATCTAAGCAGTCCAAATATGTACTTATTAACATTTCTGAGCAACAACTCTGGGAAGATTTTCACACTGACCTTTCCTTTCCCTGACTCAATCTTCATCCCACCTTCCCCATTTCTAGGTTGTTTCTGATATTATAAGAAAAATAGATTGCTGTGTTGGACAGTTGCTCTGCCTTTGGGATGCTCTTCACAACTCAAGAAATCATTCCTTTTCTAGCAAATGATGGAGTGGAAAACTATAAGAACAAACTCATTAACGCACCAAATATTTTTTCTGTTCATTGTGCTGCATACATACTAAAAGACCAAAATAGAATGTTAAGTGTAAACTCATTGTTGGCTAAAAATTTGCATTACCTACAAAAGTCAAGCTCTTTTTCTATCTTTCTCTTACACATACCTCAGAATTACATATATTTAAAAATTTAAGTGTCATTAAAAAATCCTTCTCCATATGATCTATTTAACTCAATAGCACCCAATGAAAACAACTTTGGGGAAAAATAACTAGACAGAATCTAAATATCTAAGCACAAGGAACCAAATAAATGTGAAAAATCTTTGTCTTATGTTTTTTTAACTATTGGCACACTTCATTGTTGAAGACTAGACATTTCTGCTGCTATATTTTTAAATAAACATTTCTAAGAACCGTCATACTAAGAATATGTTATATTGAAATGATATCTCTACATTGACTTTAGACTTAAAAAGCAGAATACAGTTAGGTTGATTTATTAAACATGATTTTATTTCCAGACTTTGTGGCTTGTTATTTACTCTAAAAGCAGAACTATAGGTCAATTTCTTAAATTTGATTCTATTTTGAGACTTTTTTATGCTGAAGTAAACTGACTTTTGTGACATTGTGCACATATACAAATCATCATAAAACATACAAATATCTGGACCTGGTGTTGTACCAAAAGTGATGGGTGATTTAATTATCAAAGACACAGTTATAAGGTCATCCAAAGACATTGTACCAGTTTATGTTTATATTTAGAAATAAATGAATGTTTTCCCTTATTTTGTAAGCTTTTGATACCAACATTTTTGATATTTGTAAATATAATAGAAAATTATATCTCTTTTAACTTGTATTTATTTAATATTAGATGTGCTTAATCAACATTTGCCAGTTTAAATTCCCATTGTATTTTTATGTGAATATCACATTTGTGGGGTACCTGAAGACATGGTAGATGTACTATAAAAAAATTCCCTACCTAGATGATAGGAAATAACATTACAGCCATGGAATTTCTTCATAGCATCACATCCTCAGTATCTCAGACCTCAGAAAATGCCCAGACCCCTAAGTAACCCAGTGCTTCACTCTGCCTGTAAGGCTACTCTAGTCAGAACTGAGGTAGATAGAAAAATTGCAGGCATTTGGGGCAGGGAGAGAATCCAGGAGCCCTGAGGATGAGATGGAGTGACCTCCAGAAAGGTTAACCCATCCTGAGTCTCAACCACATAAAAAGCAACAAGGCAATTGAGCACTGGCCAAAAAGAATCTCAAAGTTGGTGTCACTCAAAGGGTCATGCTAAGCATTGAAAGGGACAGACTCAATTTAAAGACATTAGGGTGCTGAGCATGGTGGGGCATGTCTGTAATCCAAGTACTTGGGAGGTTGAGACAGGAGAATAGCAGATTTGAGGCCAGACTCAGCAACTTTGTAAGACCCTCAGCAATTAACAGAAACCCTGCTTAAAAAAAAAAAAATCAAATCCTTAAGAAAATCCTATGATTTCTTAGGGCTTTCCTACACTCGACATGCTGTCAAATGTTGAGGATGGGAGATGAAGCCCATATTACTTGAGGAGGTCTTGGATGACTAAATCTATATTTCTATACCCAGATTTTCTTCTATCCTTCTGTAATCCTTTTTTGTTTTAATTAAGTTATATCCTCAGAGAACCTTAACACTTTCAAGAATGAAATATTTTATTCAAATCAAAAGCTATACCAAAAGACATGCTTTTTGAGGGCAGGGACTGAGTTTTGCATGTATTTGTAAATGCTTAAATGTATTAGTGCAGTGATTTTCAATATAACTTCTTCTTTAAAAAAAGATTTAAATTTATACAATACACGTGGTCATTTGCTTCAAATGATTCCTTTCCCATTCCCAAATCTTACCTTTGCTCTTACCATTTATATGTATTACATGTACCCCATTTCGCCAGTCAAATGAAAACCATCGTTCTTTTTTGGTTGACGTATCTAAAGGTGTAAAATTTTAAATTCTGAGCATTTCCTCCTCTGAATTCACACTGTACTGAATTACATATGTTTTTATGAACTTTTATATTGTACGTTGGCCTTCTCCCATTTGACAGTAAACTCCTTAAAAGAACAAGCATTATT
>PVLC010011992.1:5538-45443 GCA_004027655.1 Graphiurus murinus
TTTTGAAACCGAGTCTCACTAAGTTGCGGAGTGCCTCACTAGGTAGCTGAGGCTGGCCACGAACCCAGATCCTCCAGTCTCAGCCTCCCGAATGCTGGGATTACAAGCGTGTGCCACCACGCCCGGCTAAGATTTTTTTTTTTTAAACAAGGTCTCCCTAGGTTGCTAAGAGTCTCCCTATATTGCTGAGGCTGTCCCTGAATTTGCAATCCTCCTGTTTCTGCCTCCTAAGTACTAGGCTTACAGGAATGTGCCACCATGCATGGCTCTTATTTTTTATTTATTTATTTTTTTTTGTGGTACTGGGGATTGAACACAGGTATGTGTTCTACCTCCGAGCTACACCCCTAGCCCTATTTTATGGGTTGTTTTTTTTGTGTGTGTGTTGTGTGTGTATATTTGTGTGGTACTAGGGATGGAACCCGGGGGCATTCTACCTCTGACCTACACCCCCAACCCTATTTTATTTGTTTATTTATTTTTTTGGTGGTACTGGGGATTGAACTTAGGAGCATTCTATCTCTGAGCTATACCCCCAGCCCTACTTTTTATTCTTTATTTTGAAACAGGGTCTCACTAAGTTGCGGAGTGCCTCACTAGGTAGCTAAGGCTGGTCGCGAACCCAAATCCTCTGGTCTCAGCCTCCCAAATGCTGGGATTACATGCGTGAGCCACCACGCCCGGCTTTATTCTTTTATTTTTTGAAACAGGGTCTCACTAAGTTGTAGATGGACTCACTAAGTTGCTGAGGCTGTCTGCAAACCTGTGATTCTCCTGTCTCAGCCTCCCAAGTACTGGGATTACAAGTATGTGCCATCACATCCAGCCTTATGTTTATTTTAAAACCGGTCTCACTAGATTGATGAGAGTCTCACTACTTGCTGAGGCTGACTTTGAACCTGCGATCTTCCTGTTTCAGCCTCCCAAGTGCTGAGGTTACTGACATGCGCCATCACACCTGGCCAGGTGGTTTTTATATGTTGGTTTAGCTGTATGGTAACTTAAATCCCATAAATGTGTGCTATTGAGCTTGGTACCTTGGCTCTCACTAGAAAGCGCAGGATCAGTTGGGGGTGTGTTGGAAAAGCTTATTCAGGATACCCATGAGTCTGAAGCGAGCCCCCTTCCCCCGCCCAGCCATCTGCACCTTCTCACTTTCTCTCCATCACTGTCAGGGTCTACAGGCTTCTGTCCCCTTTCCTTAACATTTTTCTCATTTTCCCTTCACCATTGCATCCACTCCACTGGATTTATTACTTACTCTGTGCCAGAGACTCTTCTCTAGTCTAGATCATTCCCTGGAGTTCCAGACAGTACTTTGTATCTGTCTGGTAGATATCGCCCCACAGGCGACCCTTTACCGTGGCCCCCAGCTCAGGAAATGTCACTATCCCATCAGAAGTGGACACTGGGACTCCTCTGGGAGTTTACTCCCACACCCTCTACTTCCTGAGACCTACCTCCCCATCCCCACCATGACTGCCATATTTTCCTTGCAGTTCTGTCATGGCTTCCCTAACTGTCTCCCTCTCTCTAGTCATGCCTTCTCTTGTCCGTTTTCCAGCAGGTTCCTTTTTACCAGAGGAACAGCCCTGCTTTGGAATCCTCACTGCTGTCTTCTAACTTCACAGTGACCCCCACATTCTTAGCCTGGCCTGGGCTCTTTGGGAGCAGGTTCTTCTTCTCAGCTCTCTCTGCTCCTCCTGGCCCCAGAAGCCGCCAGCCCCGAAGTCAGTGTGGCATCCAGAGTGGCCTCAAGGAGGCCCCCGCCTCCCATCCCTTCACCAGGCCACCCTGGGATCCACCTCAGCACCCCCCACCCCCTGGCGTCCCACAATGCCCTGGGCTTAACTGACCAAACCAGCCCTGGCCACGCTCTGCTCTGCAGTTACCATGCGTCTCCCTCGCCAGGCCCGGGCTTCCAGAGGGCATCTGGAGCAGTGCTTGGCACAGAGAGGCACCTGCGAAAGTTTGTTGGATGAGAGAATGACTTCCCCAACAGTGAGACGGCTCTAAGCAGGGGAGGGCACGGACGATGGGGTCCATACACGGTCCCCTTCACACAAACTAGGCCCCAATGCCGCCTTTGGCTTCCTAGTTGATTTCAGGGCCTCTGCATGGGGGGGGGGGGGTGAAATAATAGTCTAATATGCGCCTTCTTCCACAGCATTGGGGTTTGGTTACTTTTAGTTTAAAGTGGAACAGCTTAACATTTTTTATTAAAAAGATTAACATTGAGGTAACAGAAGGCTATAAATGAAAAGTGATTCTCTTCCCTTCTGTTTTTATATGGATACAATATCTGAAAGGACATGAACAGTTGTAAGAGAGGTTCTCTCAGGAGAATAACCTATTGGCTTTAAACATCTGCTCTCTTCTCAGTAGGGGAAAGTCTTCTAGACCTGTGAGCAGTAGTGTGTGTGTGTGTGTGTGTGTGTGTGTGTGTGTGTGTGTGTGTGTGTGTAGCTATGTGAGAAGAAACTTTTTTTTTTTTTTTTTTGTAGTGCTGGGGATCAAACCCACGGCCTCTTGCATGCTAGGCAAGCACTGCACTGAGTTACATCCCCAGCCCTGAGAAGAAATTTATAAAAGTTTGGGTTATAGCCTAGAATTTGGTAGGGGGCATGGCCGACTGCACTGGGATAGCCCTTGGCTTTTTGGTTTTGCTACTGACCTTGGGAGGTAACTTCTCTCATAGAATTTCTGTTTCTTCAGTTCAAAAAATCTGATGAGAAAAATCTACCTCTGCTTTTTCTATAGACCTGTAGTAAGAGTGAATGTATTTTTAAAGTCTACTTGAGAATAAGGTCTATGGATAAATATTATGTATGTATGAAAATATTGAATGCATACATGTATGTAGGTATGTATGAAAATAGGTATGCAGGGGCTTTATGACTTTATCTCTAACCATTTTATCTCTGTGTTAAACAATGGAAAGCTTCACCCAGTTGTATTCAGTAATTAAAATTTCAAACCATTCCTCAATTTATTGGAATGGATCAGTATTTTGGATCAGCATTTGGGAGGTAGGAAAAGAAGGTCACGACATATATGCTGAGCCTTGAGCATGTGTGAAGTTTTGTGAGCAGTGTTAACATTTTTCAGGGAGGAAACTGAATGATCCCAGGATAGTATCCTGGGCAAGGAGTCAAAAAATCTTGCCTTTTGTGGTGCTTTGGAAAAGCAGGTTCCGACACTTTCCAAGACACCACCTACACAGTGTGACTCAGATATGCTCTCATCATTTAATTTGTTATGAGCAGCATGTATTATTTTTTTAATTCAAATGTCTAAAATTCTAGGTGCAATCTCGAGAGATTCCCTTGTATATGGTAAAGAAAAGATTTGTTGCTAGTTGAGAGGAATAGGAAGATGATTTTCCCCTAACAGCCTCCTTTCTTTAAATCATGGCTGCATCCAGAAGGGTGTGGGTAAGACACCTCCAGATTTTCCTTGGTTTCAATCTGACTTCAAGGAGAAATTAGGAATCCCATAAAGATAGGTGATGTATTTATCAGTGTCCACTATCTACTAAGATACATTCATCGTTCACATGATTTGAAATTGATTTGTTGGCTACTGTGGGTTCATTCCTATTAAACACCAAACAGAGTTAACCTCTAGGCCCTCTTTTAAAAGTCTCACTCTTAGCTGGGCATGGTGGCCCAGGAGGATTGCAGCCTCAGCAACTTAGTGAGGCCCTGCTCAACTTAAGTGAGACCCTGTTTCAAAATGAAAAATAAAATAGGGCTGTGGGTATAACTCAGAGGGAGAATTCACCTGGGTTCATTCCCCAGCAGTGTGTACACACACACACACACACACAGACACACACACACACACACAGAATTGTCTAAGGGACTGGGAACAAGATCTAATTGATAGAAATGGAACTTGTATGGAACTTTTTTCAGGAATTCAGCTTTGTTACAAAGGTACCAGTGAAAAGGATTAATCTAAGAACATAGGCTTTTCTAGTACCTGCATGATGGTCTCTTTTCTTTGTGGCTTATTTTTGTGTTTTTAGTGCCTTTGGAAATAAGATGAGAAGAAATCAGAGAAGACTTTTGCACAAGATACGAAAACATTGATGATCATTTACTGCTACTATTTAAAGCACACATAGTTCTTTGAGCAGTGGAAGGTGTCAGCAGCATTTTTAGTCAGATTAATCATCAGTGGGACGGGATTCTTTGAGAGAACACGAAGGAGGAGGCTAAGTGTATGACAACTGGGGTGCTCTGGTGGGAGAGTTCTTCAGGTCCCTGTCTCTGTGTCGGCATCACCTCCGCTTATGGAGGAGCCCTGCATGGTGAAGGCCTTCGAGGGGAGATGTAGTTTGTCCTCAAAACCAAAAATTTAAGGCATTGAGGGGAGTCTTTTTAATTATATTCTGTCTTTACGTGCTTGGTACCTTCTATTGTGCTTTGAAAACTATCAGGCTAGAGGATGAAGTTACGAATAGCCACTATTTGCTGAAAGCATATTTTCCACATGTGGCTGGCCGTGTGTTGCCTGTGCTTTGTGACCTGGGCATAAGGCCACCTCTGGGGTGACCAGTAACGATCAGCTACACCCTTTTCCCCACAACCGCACTGTGGAGATCCTGGATTGTTGGCATTTTGTGATTTTGGCGTGTCTAGGGTCCAGACTAGAAATGGAAGCCTCCATCTTGGCTCCATGGGACCAGAGTCCTGGTCATGCTCAGCAGGTCAGTTACAGATTCCGAATAATACTGTAGCAACTAAGCCCTGGTGACATTTTTTTTTTTTTTTGGTGGTACTGAGGATTGAACTCGGGCATTCTATCTACTTCTGAACTACACCCCCAGCCTGGTTTTATTTTTATTTGTTTATTTTTCATAGTTTAATCAGCAAACTTTATTTCTTGTGAGAACATTAATGCCAGTGAGTATACACTATCAAAATTTAGTTTCAATAAAATGTCCTAAGGGTAACAGAACTAGCCAATGTTACAATGTAAGAAACCAAGGATTGAAAAAGTTAAATTACTTACTTGTTAAATTAAAAAAAAAAATCAGGGTCAAAACACCAATCATAATTTTCATGAACTTGATCTTATTGATTTCCTAACACACTTTTTAATTTTTATATATATTTAATCAACAGTTACTGTGAAGAAATAAAACTCCTCAAAAGCTATTAGTTAGGTACACATGGTATTCTTGGCACCCAGATTCCATTCATTCATTCATTTAATTGATTGATTGATTATTTACTTTTAGTGGTACATTATAGTCTCACATAATGTAATCACGTTGGCAGTGACCCAGCACGTGGACCCCCCACCTCCCCATTTCCCCCCTTCAGTACAGAGTACTGAGACTGACGTTAGTATATTCACATGAACACAGTCAATGGTAGAATTTCCATTAATGAACCTGTTATTTTTACTTTGAAACAGCTTCTCACTAAGTTACAGAGGGCCTCATGAAGTTGCTGAGGCTGATGGCGACCTGCATTTCTCCTGTTTCAGCCTCCCAAGTACTGGGATTACAAGTGTGTACCACCATGCCTGGTCTTTGGTGACTTTTTATTTAGGGCAAGGTTGGTCTTCACACTTGGTAATTAAAAAAAAAAAAAAAGGAAATGGCGATGTAATTCCCAGGCAATGTACATAGTTGTAACTTACAATTGAACAAGTTTAAAATGACAGCAACAATGAAATGAACCTGAGCTTTGGTTTCAGTAGGGTATTCATGGGAGGCTTCTGAAGGGATTGCAGTATTGGAAGCATTGAGATGCATTATTTCAAATTGTGGGCAATAAAAGTATATTCAGGTATGTGGCTTCTAAAACACAGAAGAGGGTCAGAAATAACTGGTGGAGGAATTTTTTTTTTTCTATTTCGAGTTCGATTTTACATTTAGAAGGGTCTGCTTTCAATGTCAGACCACTGAGAGTTCCAGTTCTGGCTCGGCCACCATCTTATGTCACCTTTCAAGTTTCTTAAGGTTTCCCAAGAATCCATTACCTCATCTGTAAGATACTTCTCTCCACAATCTTGTGAAGACTGAGAGAAAGCATAGTATAATCCCACCTACACTCTATATGTTCAGACAGCTAAAATCCTTCTCTGTGATATGTTAGGAAGCAGCTACCAATGTTGTTACTCTTTTTACAAGAAAGTCTATGGACTTTGAAATCAGAAGGCTTTGGCTTTGAATTTCAGTCCCTTAGATAAGTTGCCCATACTTTGAGATCATTTTTTGCCTGTGTAAAGTGGGAATAGTGCAGAGAGAGGTAAACTAGATAGTCTTGTGCCTTAGACCCTTGATGAGAATTTGACCCTGTTGCATGTGTAGTAAACTGTGGAGCCTATATCTATCTGGTGATAGTTCTGAACGATCTCCACTTTTCACAATTAGGAATGACCTGTTCTAAGCTTTAATGTATATAGCTATTCTAGGTTTTTCCTCTAGGGATGGAAATTTAGACTTGATTAATTTTAGAGCAAGGATCAGTGCCTAATTTAAGCAGAATTTTCCACCACCCCCCCCCCACCACTTTGCTAATAAAGTGGTGATATCAGGTGGATGCTGACTGTGAGGTTTCGGCAATGGTCACCTCTAAAGAGTGGCAATTCCCCTACAGTAGGGTAGTGTCTGTCTAATGCTTTTTATTTTAAGAGGTGACTGTGGGCAATCTCATGAAATAGCTAAATACCAGGATACAGAGAACACATGAACATTAGGTAGCTGTGCCCCAGCATGCTCATAGACTGTAAATGTACTGGCTCTGAGCAAATAAAACACCATTCCCCCTCTGGTTGTTGGCAACCTGAGAATCCCAAGATTGAGGGGATAATAGCAGGCTGGGTGTGGAGATTTGTGGCAACAGATGGAAGAATCCCAGGGCAAGCTCTTCCCTGCAGGCTTAGCCCTGGCCCAGGCAAGGGGGGAATCAGTGTTCCCTCTGTCTGCAGTGCCGGGCCCCCTTCTCCCCTGCCTCGCAGTACAAGCCTTCCTGTACACTAGAGCCACCTGAATGTCCATGTGTTGCTCCGGGTGGAGCAGGAGGTCCACTCCCAGCCTGAAGACCCTTCCTCATTTGGTGTCAGTCTCGTGGTACTGAAAACCATCCCTGGCTGACACAGTTGAGTGAAAAGCTGCCACCACCAACACTCCAGCTTTGGAGGCTTCCTTTCTTGTCAGCCCCCAGGAAGCCCTTGAAATAGGTGAATTGAGAAAATATTGCCAGGACCTCTGCAGATTTCCCCCTAGCCCTCTGATTTCACAGACTAAGTGCCACTCTCTGTGTAAATAACCTTTTCTCCCCGCCTCCCTCTGCCCTCCCGCTCCCCCTCCCGTGCTCTTAGGCTCTCTGGCGTGATAAATAGCCAGGCTACTGCTCAGCGTGTGCCAACACCTGGGAATAATCATGCAAAAATAACAGTGAGAGACTGCCGCGCGTCTGTTCTTGACATTAACTTTCCTCGGTTTGACAGGCTGCCACCACCAGCTGTTAGACTTATGGGTCTTTTTAAAAAATTTTCCCCCCTATTGGAGAAGGCTGCTTTCCTCTTTTGGGCTCTTAATAGGTTACATCAGTGTCCCATCAAGATGACAGAAAAGAGGTTTGACAAAGGAACCACTGCTAAAACTGGCCAGTCCTTTATTCTGACCTTTTATTCTAGTTATAACTATTATTACACCAATAATCCCCCTGTGATTTTTAAATAAGGGATATCTGATTAAGAACTATATTAGGGTCTCTCTCCCACCCCCCACAGGTATTCATGATCGACTCTCTTGAATTGCAAATCCTAACATTTGGCCCTATAGGACCAAACCACCTATTGATTTCTTTTTAGTTCAGGTCTCAAATATATTTGAATAATGATAATAATATTTACAATAGCAATAGCTCCTACTTATTGAGTGCTGCTCCGTACAGGCCCCGAGCTGAGGTTATTTGTATGATCTCATGTAGTAGTCACATTAGCTAGTTGCTATTTCCATTTTATAGATGAAGAGAGAGTCCCAGAGAGATCAAGTGTCCTGCCTGAGGTTATGAACTAATCCTCAAGGTGGGATTCTAACTCCAGGGCCTGATGTCTGCACCACCCGGGCTTCCACCATTTCCTTGCTTTTTGCACTCAGGCTACTGTGGACAGTCCCTTGGATGTGATCCCACAATTACAATTGTAATTATGATCTATTTCTATGATTATTTGCTCAGCATGACAGTCCTGCCCACTAAACAGTCAGGGCAGGGGAACTGGTCAGTTCTAGCAGATTGCATGGTGCCTGGCACGTAGGCTGGTGTGCAGTAATTATTTATTGGGTGAATGTGTGATTGAGTTTAGGAATGCAGGAGTAGACTTTTGGGGGTGGCAGTGTGGAAAAGAAGTGCAACTAGAGATTAGTAGAAGGAGATTTTGTGTTAGTTTAGGACTTATCAGGACCTCTCTGGCGATCCCATCCTTCCTATAAAACTATAAAATGGGGGGTGGATTAAGCTGGTTGACTGCTGCCAGATGCCAGTATATGAAAGAAGCTGTATTTCCCCAGGCTGAGCTTCTCTGGGTTAAGTCCCTTTTTCTTATACTTTTAGCACATTTTAACTGCACTTAACCATGCATTTGGAGGGGATTATAGATTTATGTTAAATATAGAAGGATATAAAAAGGAGCTTTGTAAGGTTGTGTGCAGGGTTAGGGAAATGTAATATCAGACCCGGGACTTGTTTTTTTTTGCCAGTGTTTACTGAGCTATGCACTGTGCTGAGAGCATTCTCTTTGCATGAATTAATTACTGAGTTTTTGCTGCAACCCAGTGAGGGGAATTGTTGTTATTACTTCCATTTCTGAGATCCATACAGTGAGCCTTGGAGGAGCCCTGTAACTTGTTCAGAGTCCCACAGAGCAATTACTGGTTAGGGCCAGGATTTGAACCTCAGCCTTCCTGCTAAGAAAACACTAGGTTGACTATGTGGTAGGCTACTTCCACACCAGAAGGAGCCCTGTGGAAATTGTCATCACTTTCCTCCATAATGAGCTTCATTGGTTGAAGAGTCTACGATTTGTTGTATGGATCAGTGACCTGAGAAATTGGGGTGCTGTGGAGTAATCTTTTGTATAAGGCAAAAATAATTATTGAACGTCCTTTAAAATCCTGCTTTACATGTGGTACACTTGGCTTCATGGGTAATACTGTGAGATACACACAAGAACTGAAACCTTATGGGGGCACATCTTCTAGTGGGGGCATTACCTGACAGAAAGAATTGGCCACATTCTTTGAATTATTTCCCTTCCTTCTTTCTTTTCCTAGTGTATGTTGAGCTCTTATAAATTTTCCACTTGTGGTGTGCTCACCTGGGCTTATTGCCCTTGCACAACTAGGGGCTGCAATTTTCTCCAGATTGAATAGGTTGGGCTCTGTGACCTTCTAGATAGAACTAGAACTACAACTAGAACAACAGGGAAACTCAAGTCACCTGACCTGAGCAGGTCAAATGGGAAGGCTGAAGTGAAGGATGTGGGCCAGTGTAGCACATAACCAATTTTATTTTCAGAGATAATGGAGATTTAGACTTTTCTCTACTGTGTTAATAATTATAATTGGTTAACAAAACAAAACAAAACAAAAACTGGAATTTAGCAGACCTGCCAAATGAAACACCTCTAGGAGTGGCTCGACCCTCCACCCCCCACCCCCCACCCCAATTTGGTGAGCACTAGGGAAGAGAAAGCTGCCACAGACCTCATGGGTGGTCCTTGTGCTCCACTCTCTCCCCCAGATCCTGAATTCTTGTGGGAAGAGATAATGGGAGGAAAGGACAGGGTTCCCTTTCCTCTGCTCATGGACTCTGTGCCTACAGGAAGGGTAGTTTTGAGCTACCACGAGGAAAACCAGTACAGTAGACAAACCAAAAGAGAAATTCACTTATGTATATTAAAAATGTGAAACTTAAAGACTATGTTACCTATTAATTTTAAGAATTTTAGAATGTTACTACACTGAGGCACTATTAAGATTAAATTCATATGAGTAGTCAAATTCTCTGAACCTGAGCTTTCTCATTTTAAAACATGTTGGACAAGGTTCTAATTACCTGTCTATAATATCATTAACTAAACTTTTATCATTACATTTAAATTGTGTCAATGAAAATAAGCACAGTTAACTTGTTTACCGACCTAGGATACCATGGCCTTTTCCTCAAATTACCCAGATTCTTAAGAAATTTTATCTTTGGGTTGGAGGTGTGGTTCAGTGGTACAGTCTGTGCTTGGCATGCGAAAAGCCCTGGGTTCAATCCCTATCACCCAAAACAAAACAGAACAAAACACCCCCCAAAACTCAAAAAAGGAAATTTGATCTTTGGAATTAGACAAATATCACAAATTGTATGGGGGCATGTATCTGTACAGATACAGGTAGAGTAATATTGAAATAGGGATTTGGTCTAGAAACTGCTGTGATAGGATTTGTCATCAATATTAAAGGCTGAAGAATACATTTTTTTCAGTTGAGGACAATGGGCCTCAGAGGAGTTAAGAGACTCTCCAAGGTCACAAACTAATTAGTGTCAGAGCTGGGGCCCAAATTCCAGTGTCAACATGCTTTGCTCCGTTAACTTGTGTGACATTCATTGCCTCATTGTGTCCTCAGCTTCAAAACCAGAGAGTCAGTGCTTTCTAACATTCCTCGCCTCTTCAATTTTATTCCATTTTCTTTTGTATCCTGCTGAAACTGTATGTTTTCTTGGTATGCATGCAGGCTGTTGATCCAGCCATGTAAAGAATATTCTCAGAATATTATTCCATTTTGTCCATTTGGTTTATATGCATAACATTGCATTATGGTCAATTTACAACTAACTATACAAATTAAGTTGTTGGGAAGCATGAAAAAAAGTACAGCAGTAAATGACTTATAATTTCTTCCTTTTTTTTTTTCTTCTGGAAAGTGATTCTAATTTCACTCAACTTTTTTAGTACTACAAGGTAGCATTGGATTTTTTTTCCCCCTGCTTACATTTCCTTCCTCAAAATCCCTTCTTTCATTTGTCATCCCCTTTTTAAAATAGGAACTATCAGTGTGAACTTTGATCCACATTAAACTGCATTTACATGAAAGCATAAATCACTGTATCTGGGGTTTGGGGCTGCTAAATGCCTCTCTTTCTTGGATTCAATGATCAAGAATGCAGAACAATAAAAAGCATGGAACCAAAGAAGTTTTATGGCAGCTTTGAGAGCAGGAAATTAAGTTTCTTTAACATGCAGATGGGTTGAAGGGCTGTTCTATTGCTTCTTGGATCACTCAGGCAAGTGAATGTCAGTTTATCATTTTAGTGAAATGCAAACTGTAGAAGTGGTTCCTACAGGCATTTGAACAAGAAGCCCACACAGCTGACTGCTTCAGCTGTTTAACTAGTAGCACACTTCTTCATCCTACTCTTTTGGAATATACTTTTGTTTTATTACTTTCTTCAAACAACAAATATTACATAATATAATATATATAATATTACATCTGTAGCCAACCAGTCGCAAAGGATAGCTAGGGATATATCAACAACAGATCAGATGGCATTTTATTGGAATGATCTTCTATGTATCCTTTTAACATTACTGATTTGTTAGTCTAACTGACAGTACATATATGTAAGGTGTCATCCTTTATATGTTGGCAGTGTCACTGTGCAGCATAAGGACATAGGTAATCTAGAGTCCTAGTGCAGATGTGTTTTGTGTGGCTTTTTCTACAACTGATAACCTGTCAGCAAGGTCAAAGCTATTCTGTAGCAGTCCTAAACAGTTGTTCAGCAGGCCAACTGAATCAATAGGTTGGTTGGTGGTCTGCCTGTTTAAACCATGCATAGATTTTGGTTTCATCGTGACCAGACTTCTAAACTTGTGACGAATTCCTTTGCTGGCCTCTTGTACTTCCCTGTCATTTCTATTTCCTGTATTTAGAGAGAGGGCTGCTGAGCCTTGGTCAAACTCATCAGGGATCTTGACAAGTTGAATCACTAAAGGATTTGTGCAGTAGAAAAACTCATGTTCTGTTGAGGCTGGGCAAACAGATTTATTTCTCCTCTTATGTGAATTTTGCTAAACTTTGTAGTAGAACACTTAATTAGGAGTTGATGCTTAATACATGCTAATAATACCCAGTTTATGTGTTTCAGCATGTATAATCAAGTTTATATATTTTAAATATTCAGCAGAGCAAGTTAATATATTTTAGTAGTGATTTAATTCATTATGGTTTGTAAAGTACTTTGAAGACAATTTGGTCCATCTCCTGTATTAAATGTCTAATAATGTAGATATTATTATTTATTGGTATTTATTGGAATTTATGCTTTGGAATAGGTTATAATTGAGAAAATAAGATTTCAGTACAAGTGGAAAATAGTTTTAATTTTGCAAAGCATTTTTCATTCAAAAATACTGAGACTAAAAGGTTGTCTGTTGGTGAATTTAGAAGAACATTGAAATCCTGCCTGTAATTCACTCTTAACGTTTACCTTGTTTGGCATGGAAAAATAAAATGCTCATTTCTATTCTACTTTATATTTTGGCATCATTAAGACACTCAAAGCATATTATAATTGCAAATGGAATTTGGAATTATGATGTATTCTAGAAGCGATATAAACAGATTGCATTAAAAAGAACTCGCGGATTGCAGCACCACTGCAGTAAGCCTGTCTGTCTTTCAGGTTGACCCCCTGTTTACAGTGCCAGCACCACCGCCACCGATTTCCAGCAGTCTCACGCCTCAGATTCTACCCTCCTACTTTTCCCCATCTTCATCCAATATTGCAGCACCAGTTGAACAGCTTTTGGTTCGGACTCGTTCCGTGGGTGTCAATACGTGTGAAGTTGGAGTAGTGACAGAGCCAGAGTGTCTTGGGCCCTGTGAACCTGGGACCAGTGTGAATTTGGAAGGGATCGTGTGGCATGAAACAGAAGAAGGTAAATACAGTTTATTTTTATTTATTTTCCTATGCACTCTCCCCCATGATGTATTTCTGTCCCTCTTTGAGGGGGATTTGTTTTGTGGTATTCAGAGAGGAAAGAAAAAGGGTTTTGAGGCTCTCTGTATTTTGTTGAAATAAGAACTGTGTTTGTCTTCTTGTTTGTGGATTCTTTTACATTTAGGATGAGTAGGGTTCCTAAAAGTAGTTCTTCACTTTAAGGGCTAACATGGAAGGACTGTGAGAAGCAAGGTCAGGATTAACTTTCTCCTACAGGGTATCATAGAAATCAGGAAGGGAGATAGATTTCAAGTTCATTTGATTCTCGGTGTACCAACCAATCTGTCTTATTGACATGGTTGTTTTTGTGTTGTGGAGGCTTATGTTTATCTTCTGAATGAGGCAAAAGCTCTTGCACATAGCAGGGACTATTGTCATGATGAGGTTGTAGCTAATGGAGCCCAGGTCAAAGGCTGAAACCCTAGTTGAGCCATCATCTCTTCCATGGCCAGAGACATAGGACCTTTCCTGCCCCTTAACTCAGCAAGCCATTTGGCAACTGCAATCCATTAGTCATGAGGGAAACAAGGTGCAAAGAGAAATAGATCAATCTATCATCACTATTGGAAATATAAATCAGAGCATGTGCCACACTAGTAGTGGATTCTAATCAGGGTTGGCCACGTCTCACAGCACATGGTCATCAGGTACAGGGTGTTTCAGATGGCCTGTGTTATTAACAGGCCAAAAAACACTGAAAACCAGCTATCGAGCACTGAGAGCTGCCCTGCTCCCTTCAGAATGAGTAGGGTGGAAGAGTTCAAGGAAGAAGCATGCCCCAGGGTACACAGAGAGAAATGAAAGTGGAAAACCGGGAAAGGAAAATGAAAAGCTTTGGGGCGAAATTTTTCTCTCCTTTTATTAGATTGTTTAAGGATAAAGAATATGACTGTTGTAACTATCATTGTCATTTGTGAAAGAGTAAAGACAAGGATGAGAGTAATAAGAAGGGTCTGAGACAATCATTCATTAGATTCCTCTGAGTCAAGGAGGCAATGAGGGCAGAAGGTAAAATATATGCAAAAGAGGCTGAGTGGGTGGGAAAGGAGAATAAATGGGGGTGGGTAGGGAATAGCTGGGCAAGAAATAGCTCAAGCTGTTTCAAGTTAGAAAAACAAAAATTCTTAGATAATTTTTTGAATTATGACAATTTGTATGCTCTTGTATGATATGTTTCATAATTAGATAAGAATTGTTGTAGGTAATGTCAGTAAGGGAGAAAAGAATTATACAAGAAAAGGAAATGAAAATAGTAGCTATGGTGTGCTCTCTTGTTTGCTCAAATGGATATGATCGTTCAAATTTACTTTTCACTTTAGAAAATTTTGGGTTTTTCATTTTCTCCCTCTGTATTTTTAGTTGGGGTTTTTCAGACATTCTGGGAAGCAATTTAAAACAATGCTATGAAACCAAATTGGAAGGTTGATTTAAGAGTAGCCAGAATTAAAGATTTTTACAGTTTCTTATTGCTTGTCTATTTAAGGTTCCCCTTCCCCCAGTGCAAGAATAAGCTTTTATCTTGTTACCTCTCTTTGGGTTGTACACAGCTTGCCTTCCCTTACATTTTCCCTAGAGCAAATGTGTTAGAGAAGGGTTTCAGACTGATGCCTCAGTGTAAAAAGTTTAGGTACAGATTTTTAAGTACAGAACAAAAAAAATGGAAGAAAAAGGAGTTAACTTCATAAACTTGAAGTCAGATTTCTTGTACTTGGATAATTTACTCATTAGAGTGAAATGTCGTCTTCCTATTTCTTAGCTATGACTTAGCACCTGTCAGTTCTTTGCTTGGTGTGATTTTGTTTACTTAAGTATGGGGCGGGACTGAGTTCTTGCAGTGTGACCTCATTGGGTGGTAGATGTTGTAAAATTAGCCACAAACTTTCTGGGACAGTTTGGATTATTCTTCAGTTTGCTTAGAAGTCTGCCTAGTTTCAACTTAAATTTAGCCTTTATAAAAGGCTAAATAGCATCATTTAGGGTAGCAAACTCCAAAACAACCTATGTTTAAAAACTGTAGCAGTGCATGAGTTGAAGGGCAATTCTGACAGTCTGGTAATATGTTTAAAGAGCTTTAAGTTATTATTATGTGATAATTATATAAAGCCTCACTGGTTCCACCCTGGCCTCAGAAAAATCAGTCTCCTGATTCTGAAGTACCTGCTTTTACATGATGTCATCATCTGTCTCTGTGGGTGTCTTTGTTCATTCATAGGCTAGACTCGCAGCTTCAAAGGGCTTTGAGGCACAGTGGCAGAACCTTGAGCAGCCACCATCTTCTCTTGATTGCCTCACATTTTCCAGGGTTTGGGGTGTATGGATGTTCACTGTGGTGACATGAAGGAGCTATTGATGTTAGTAAGAGTTATTTTGCTAAATGAAACTAAACTGACCTCCAAAGAATTTAAAAACTTGTCTTAGTAAAGGCCCGGGTTGTTTAATGTGCAACCATTTTCAAGAGCATTCTGTTTGCATTTTTTCTCAGTACAGTGTACTTAAAGCCTTTGTACCAGTTTAAAAATGCAACCCACTTGACCATTAATTTTTCCCATTTGGGAAAAGCAAAGAGAGCCACAGCACAAACACATTTGGAGCCAGTAATTTGGCAGAACTAAAAGAGATGATTTGGGGGAGAAGGTAGGGGGACTAAGAGAAAATAGTTTTGTGTGAGGTTTTTCTAAACAAAGAGCTTGGAGTGGAGTGTATAAAACCGTCAGGTGCCTTTGACTAATCTTGTGTAGACTGAGTTAAATCCCTGCCCTGTTATTTTTATACTGAGCGTATTGTATAACTCACAGCTTTTTCCATAAACCCAATTTGTTAGGTACATTCATGTGTGTGTGAAGGTTGTATACGTGCTTGTATTTTAAGATCCTAGAATTTTTAAGAGTTCATATTTAAAGTCTTTGGGGGAGGGGAAATTGAATGGTCTTGTGATTTTTTGGATGGTGATGGTGAACAACAAAAGCGGAATATGAAATCCCCATTTAATACTTAAATGTTTCTTGTGCTTGGAGTTTCTTGTTAGAGGAGGGTTCTTTTAGACACAGTCTTTGCCCCCAGTATTTCTGCCAGTACATGATGTCCTAGTTGTCTAAGAACTGAGTCCTCTTAGATATAAAGTGTTACTAGAGAAATTCCCTCTTGAAAAAAATTAGTGGGCTTCAGATAATGCCTAATAGGGGAGAGAGACCATTGCCACATTTGGGCGTTTGGTTATTCTGCTCTGGCCTTTCTTCTTTAAGGTGCATGTGTAGGAGGAATGATGTGTTGTCCAAAATTACTCGCAGATGTAGCAAAGAATTTCCTTAGCATTTCATTCCTGACATTTGGGACACACATGCCTATGTATAATTATTTGCTTGAAAATCTTTCTCTTTTTTTGAGAAAGAAAGAAACAAAAACCCAACAACATGATATATACAGCAATATGTGTAAATACATGTGTTGAACTTGGCTTTTTAGCTCTCATGAATGTGTTTTCTTTTTGCATTTTATTGAATCTTATTACTAAATCTTATTATTGTTTTTTTTTTGGGGGGGGCAAACTGAGGAATGTACTTGGTTTATCTGTGTCCACTATCTATTGTTATGACTGTCATTTGCTATTTCTGTCATGCTGGCCCCCAATAGTCTCTGACTGACTAAGCAAAGCAACTGAAGAAAAGGAAGTGAGAAAAAGAAAACTGTTATTTGCCATTGGTGGTTTTTCAGAGCTCTGTGGGTCATGGGATGTTGGTTCTCAAGGCTTTGCCTTTTAATCCCCAGGGATTAAAACGTGCCGACGTCGAGGTGCCGTCCCCAGCATCTAACTGGGTTGGTAGTTAGGCCTGGTTTGGTTGCCTGGCATTGGTGTTTAATCTCAGCTTCCCAAAGTGCTTCTAATGTGCAGGTGAGGCCGAGAACTATTGCCTCAGCTCTACACTCGAGCCCTTTGCTACTTCCTCGACCTTTTCCCTTTAAGAAAGTCACAAGTTTTGTTGCTTTACATTTCCAAGTATAAAATGGACAGGGGCACCTGCCTTGTGTACTTCACAGAGTAGATAGTGCCTGTTGAGATGCTGACATGTGTCAGGTGGGCATAATTGTTTAATCACTAGTGAGAGAGAGGGTCCCATCTTGAACCTCTGTGATGTTCAAGATGAGCATCACAGTGGTTTTGATCGACAATTGCTACCACTCTTCCCATAGTTGGACCTTACTGTTGATTTCTCAAATGAGCCAGACATAATAGTTTCCTTTCTGTGTGGTCTCTACTAAATTATTTTTGAAATAGTTTAGAAGTCCATTGTAGTAAGCAAAGTGATTAATGCAGTGAATAAAGAATTGTATTCAGAAAACCAGAGGGAGTTTTTAGAGGGGACATTGGTCAATTCAAATGACAGCTTAGGAATACTGAGAGTGATATTAATGGGAAGACTCAATACCAGGTGTGAGAGGAAGAATGTTTCCTTATAAGTGGTTCTTCAGGGCCAAGTGTGGTGATGCCTGCCTTAATCCCAGTACATGGGAAGTTAAGACAGGTGGATTGCATGTTTAAAGCCAGCCTCAGCAATCTAGAGAGGCCCTTAGCAATTTAGCAAGATCCTGTTTCAAAATAAAAAATAAAATAGGGCTGAGGATGTAGCTTGGTAGTAGAATACCCTTGAGTTCAACCCCTAGTATTACTACCATCATCAAAAAGAAAAAAAAAGAAAAGAAAGGTTCTTCATCTGATATGTTTGGCTTCCAAGGAAAGAAAAGTGATTTGGGGGATTAATGTTTTCGAGAAATAAGCACTTTTTTTTGAACCACTAGAGATGTTCTTAAATTCTTCTGCTTCCCTTGTATCTCTAAGTCATAAATGTGCAGTATAGGGTGTTCCAAGCTGACTCATTAAAAGGCAAATTATCCTTTGTAATTGAGGATAGATCTAACATATGGTGGTGTTATTTCTTTTCTGTGATATTTACTTACAATCTTATTTCTTCAAATAGGGCATTTCTTTTATAATTCTGATTACTTCAATCAGAGATTAAATAATCTGAGCTGACTTTGTATTTTCAATAACTGACTATGGCGTTTATGCAATAATACTTTAATGAGTGAAATATTATTATTATTATTTTTGTGTGTGTGTGTGTGTGTGTGTGTGTGTGTGTGTGTGTGGTACTGGTATTTCACTACCCCCTGCTCAGTGATCATTTTAACAGTGCAGTCACAGGGGACTTTAAGATGGCTAATGATTGGTACTCTTGGTCAGTATTAGCTAGAGGTAACTCAGCCTCCTCCTCTCTTGCTAGTTTGTTCAGATGAGTACTTTAATCACTAGTAATAAGAAGAAGAGTCTAGCCTTTGTTATCCTTACCAGTACTCCATAGAAGTTTGGGTTTTTTGTTTTTTGGTGCTGGGGATTGAATCCAGAGGTGCTATACGTCTCAGCTACATCTATAATTTTAAATTTTATTTTATTTAATTAATTAATTTATTTATTTTTGCAGTACTGGGGATGGAAGTCAGGGGCATTCTACCTCTGAGCTATACCCCTAGTCCTATTTTTTATTCTTTATTTGGATACAGGGTCTCACTAAGTTGCAGAGGGCCTCACTAAGTAGCTGAGGCTGGCTGTGAACCTGTGATCCTCCTGTCTCAGCCTCCCAAGTACTGGGATTACAAACATGCAACACCAGGCCTGGTTTTATTTTAAACTTTGAAACAGGCTCTCACTGGGTTGTGTAGGGTCTCACTAAGTTGCCGAGGCTAGCCTTGAATCTATGATCTTTCTGTCTCAGCTTCCCAAGTACTGGGATCACAAATGTGTGCCACCATGCCCAGCTTCCGCAGAGGTTTTGAGGGGCTTGGAAGTTCTCCTAGTTAGTGCCACTTTGAGTATCGGCCATCCTGGGCCATCTTGCAGTGGGGGTTGCTAATGAGAGAGTGAAGGGTTCCTTGAGCTTTACCACCATTGGTGGCAGAGCAGCTCAAAGGTAGCTGTGGCCTTCCCAAGGACACACATGCTACCTCTTTTCCCAGTGGGAAAAATAACCCGTTGAAGATGGAGTCTGTGTGTTGTTGGACCAGGCACCATCTGAGTTATCTCTGATTATTCTGGGTACAATGGTGATTTTTTTTTTTTTTTTTAATCTTAAGACAGGGTCTCTGCTGTTGCCCAGGCTGGTCTCCAACTCCGGTCTCAGGCGATTCTACTGCCTCAGACTCTTGAGTAGCTGAAGATGTAGACTCCCGACAGTGCCAGCTAAAATTTTTTAAATAAAAATACAGTTGATCTAAGGTTATATAATAAACAGCAACTAAACTCACTGAAAGTGTTTTCTTTTTAAGATTAATGAAACTAATGTTACCAGCTTCACAGAAAGTATAAATGGTCGATAGGTCTTCATGTAGACATACAGCACACACTTAAAGATTTATTGAATGTAGGGAAGAAAAAGAAACAGAGAGGTTCCTGAGTTTTGTGACATTTCCCTGGGTTTGTTTTGCTTTACTCCTGGCCCTACTTGTTTTATGCTTTCCTGATGAGGTAATGTGGCCCAAATGTGGATATGATGAGTGATGGTGTGTTTTGCTGGAGAGCAGCAACATGCACAGTCGGTCACTTTAGCTCTTGTCAGTGTGAAAAATGAACTGCTTAAGGGACTCAGCTTACTGTTTTTAGGCCAAAAATTTAGCTTCTAGTTCATTTGTGTATGTATTTTGGCAGTGACATTAGGTGTTAAGTAATAGAGCAGTAAAATTTAAATTCACCTTATGAAGATGTTTTGTTACCCTCTTCTATTGGTTGATATTGTAGCTAAACTTATTTATTCTGTTAGTCATTTTTGTGGTACTGGGGATTGAACCCAGGGCTTTGTGTATGCTAACAAGCACTGTATCATTGAGCTACATCCCCAACACTTCCCTCTCTCCCTCCCTCCCTCCCTCCCTTCCTGTGTGTTGCTAGGGATTGAACCCAGGGGCATTCTGCCTCCAAGATATACTCCCAGCTCTATTTTATTTTTTATTTTGAAATAAGATCTCACTAACTTGCTGACAGTATAACTAAGTTGCTAAGGCTGGCTTTGAACCTTTGATCCTCCTGTCTCAGCCTTCTAAATCCTGGGATTATAGACATACACCAGGCCTGGTTTCCCAACCCCCTTTTTTATTTTTATTTTTTGCAGTACTGGGGATTGAACTCAGGGGCATCCTACCTCCAAGCTATATCCCCAGTCCTATTTTTTTTTCTTTATTTTGAAACAGGGTCTCACTAAGTTGCGGAGGGCCTCACTAGGTAGCTGAGGCTGGCCGCAAACCCAGATCCTCCAGTTTCAGCCTCCCAAATGCTGGGATTACAAGCATGCACCACCACGCCCGGCTTCCCTTTTTAAAAAAAAATTATTTTTAGGCAGGGTCTCACCATGTTGTCCAGATTGACCTTGAATTTGTGATCTTCCTGCCTCATCCTCTCAAGTAGTTGGGATTACAGGCATGTGCCATCACACCTGACACTAAACTTATTCTTATATATGAATACAGAATGTAAGATATTCAAAAGTAAGCTTAAAGATTAAAGTTGTCTTGTAAGATGTGTGTGTGTGTGTGTGTGTGTGTGTGTGTTTGTGTGTGTTACTTATTGCCCTGTATGCTTAATTATTTTTTCTCTATACAGAATGAATTGTTAAGGAAATCCTGAGCCTTGATATTATAAGGACTTTTTATCTAAACATATATTTCTAATTACAAAATAGAAATAGTCTCATTTGTTGCAAAGAATAGCTGTTGGCCCATCTAGGCATATTGATCAAAGTATTTAATTGATTTTGTACACAATGTTTATATCAGCTTTATTGAGATATAATTCACATAGCATACAATCCGCCCATTTAAAGCACACAATTCATTGGTTCTTAGTACATTCAGAGCTGTACAGCCAGCATTACAATTAATTTCAGACCATTTTCATAGCCCCAAAAGAAACCCTGTTCCTGCCACTTGTGACACTCCTCCCTTTCAATGACTTTTGCATCTTTCTGTTGGATTCTTTGTTGTTTTTATGTGTAAACATGTATATTTTATGAATAAGATAAAGAGTTGGTTTGTTGAGGACTTACTCTGGACTGGGCATTGTGCTGGGCATGCTTAACAGGTACTGATTTCCTTTAGCCCTCAGAACAAAGTCCTTACGCATATACATAGATATGTATGTATGTATACACAATATATACACTATATATATACATATATCTATATATATGTATATATATAGTTAGGCAGTACTGGGGATTGAACTCAGGGCATTTTACCTCCAAGCTATACCCCCAGCCCTATTTTTATTCTTTATTTTGAAACAGGGTCTCACTAAGTTGTGAGGGCCTCACTAAGTAGCTGAAACTGACTGCGAATGTGTTATCTTCCTGTCTCCCAAGTACTGGGATTACAAGGATGCACCACCACGCCCGGCTCTTAACCCTATTTTAATAAGGGAGACTTGAGAAAAGATTCACCTGTGCTGGGCAGCATGACAAGCCACTGGGGAGTCTGAATTTGAGCTCCCTGCAGGTGTCCTTTCAGAGCCCTCACACTATCCTCACACTATCCTGGGCTCTGGATTTCTGTACACCACTGCTCTAAACGTCACATATATTTCTTAAAGTGCTCTGGGAAGAGGAAGTGAAATGTGATGTAATAACTGGAATTTTATTTGAAGCTTGGAATGACAAGAATTTCTGTGTAGTTCAAGCATCTGGACTTGAATCAGCTTCAGCTGGGTTGCTGTATACAAACCAACCCTTTCAGCCTGCTGTGACTTGAGCTTCTAGAGCGCACGATCCATCTGTTTTGTTGCCTGTTGGGTCCCGGGTGCCTGGCACAGTAAGCGCGCTGCACACACTTGCTGGCTGCTGAGTGAACCCACAACACAAAGTGATCCAGCCTCTGTACCTGTTTACGTTTGAGTAGTGTCTCTTTCTAGTCAGGGATATGTTACTTTTAGTTAAGTTGTCTAGACAGTTGAAAATAGTTCCAAAAATCTAGTTTGTCACTGATTTTTTTTCTTGATCCATTATAAAATTGGATTATATTTTATTTTATTTCATTTTGCAACCTTCATTTGATTGGACTAATCAGAACAGAAAGAGAGAAAATATTGTCATACCCTTTCTGTTATCATTTGTATCCTCAATATTATTTTTATTTTCTGATTATAAAAGGAAAAATAAATGATCATTTCAGAGCAAAGTAAACATGTACAGGAAAAAATTGATAATTCAAGTGCCCACCTAGTGAACAAGTTAGTTCACTTCTTAGTTTTTTTTTTCTTTTTTTTTTGGCGGTACTGGGGATTGAACTCAGGGGCGTTCTACCTCCGAGCTACACCCCCAGCCCTATTTTTTATTCTTTATTTTGAAACCGAGTCTCACTAAGTAGCGGAGTGCCTCACCAGGTAGCTGAGGCTGGCCTCGAACCCGGATCCTCCAGTCTCAGCCTCCCAAATGCTGGGATTACAAGCGTGCGCCACCACGCCCGGCTTAGTTTTTTTTTTCTTAATTGTTGACTATAGGTACAGTATTGTACAGCAGGTAACTAGAACATCTTGCATAACTGACTGCATTTAGCATAATGCCCTATAGTCAGGTAAGGCAGGCTTTGCTTCTTTGCGAAAGTGGAGTAATATGCCACTGCACATATATACCTCTACATCAGGAGACACTTAGGTTTTCACCTGTTAAAAAGAATAAGTTCACTGCTGCAGTGAACATGGGAATGAACACACCATGTCAAGATCCTGATTCCAGTGCTTTTAGATAAATATCCAGAAATGGGATCATCGTCTTTTAAGTTTTTGACAATAGCCATCCTGACAGGTATGAATTGCTACTCTGTTGTGGTTTTGATTTGCATTTCCCTGATGGTTAATGATGTTGAGTATCTTTTCACAAACTTGTTCATTTGTGTGTCTCTTTGGAGAAATTCTATTCAAATCTGTTGCTTATTTACTTACTTATCGATTTATTTCTTGCTATTGATTTGAAGGGATTCTTTATATATGTTGGATATTAATCACTTATCTAGTACAGGGCTTGTGAGTATTTTCTTCCATTCCTTAGGTAGCCTTTTCACTGTTAATGGTTCAGTTTCATTTTGTCCCAGTTGGCTATTTTTGCTTTTGTTTCTTGTCTTGCTTTTTATTATTTGTTTATCTTTTCTTTGGTACTGGGGATTGAACCTCGGGGCATTCTACCTCTGAGCTATACCCAAGTCCTTTTTTTTTTTTTTTTCTTATTTTGAAACACGGTGTCACTAAGTTGCGGAGAACCTCACTAAGTAGCTGAGAGGTTGGCCTCCAACCTCTGATCCTCTGATCTCAACCACCCAAGTACTGGAATTACAAGCCTGGTCTACCACACCTAGCCTCTTGTCTTGCTCTTTAAATAGGCATTTAAAACCTAGTTGAAGCCGGGCGTGGTGGCGCACACTTGTAATCCCAGCATTTGGGAGGCTGAGACCGGAGGATCTGGGTTTGAGGCCAGCCTCAGCTACCTAGTGAGGCCCTCCGCAACTTAGTGAGACCCGGTTTCAAAATAAAGAATACAAAATAGGGCTGGGGGTATAGCTCGGAGGTAGACTGCCCCTGAGTTCAATCCCCAGTACCACAAAAAAACCCAAAAAACAAAAAACAAAAAAAAAACCTAGTTGAGCTCATTCAGTGGATACACTTTTGTTTTAAAAGACTTTAAAGAAAAAAAGTTGTTTCAGATTCAAAACAAAATTGAAACGAACGTACATAAATTTCTCTTTCCTTTGCCTCTCTGCATAGCCTCCTCTGACATTCACATACCCCACCAGAGTTGAACTTGTGCTATATATATTGACACAGAATTACCATCCAAAACCTATAGTTCACTCTTAGCATTGTACAATCTATGGGCTTGAACAAACGTTTAACGACATGTATGTACCATAGAGATTCATGAGAGTATTTCACTTCTATAAATTACTCTGTATTCCACCTATTCATCTCTTCCTCTTCCAACCTCTGGCAACTACTGATACCCTTTACTGTCTCTACAGTTTTGCTCTTTTTAGAATGTTATAGGGTTGGAACCATACCATATAAAGCCTTTTCAGATTGTCTTCTTTCACTTATATATATTTACATTTCCTTCGTGCCTTTTTATGACTTGTTAGTTCATTTCTTTTTTTTTTTTTTTTGGCGGTACTGGGGATTGAACTCAGGGGCATTCTACCTCCGAGCTATACCCCCGGCCCTATTTTTTATTCTTTATTTTGAAACCGAGTCTCACTAAGTTGCGGAGTGCCTCACTAGGTAGCTGAGGCTGGCCGCGAAGCCGGATCCTCCGGTCTCAGCCTCCCGAATGCTGGGATTACAAGCGTGCGCCACCACGCCCGGCTATTGTTAGTTCATTTCTTTTGAACACTGCGGTTTAGATGTATCACAGTTTACCCATTCACGTACTGAAGGATATCATGGTATCTTCCAAGTTTGGCAGTTATGAGTAAAGCTGATAGAAGCACCCATGTGCAGGTCTTTGTGTGGACAAAAGTTTCAACTCCTCTGACTGAAAGCCAGCGAGTATGATTGCTGGATCATGGTAAGAGTTTAGTTTTCTAAGACATTGCCAAACTGTTTTCCAAAGTGGTTGTAGTATTTTGCATTCTCACGGGTAACACATGAGTTCCTGTTGTTCCACCTCTTCCACAGTATTTGGTGTTATTAGTGTTCTGAATCTTGACTGTTTTAATCAGTATAAAGTGCTATCATTATTTTATTGTGAATTTTCTGATGACCTATAATGTGGAACGTCTTATATGTTTATTTGCCATCTGTATACCTTCTTTCGTGAAGTGTCTGTTAAGATCTTTGGCGCATTTTTAATAGGGTTGTTTATTTTCTTGTTATTGAGTTGTAAGAGGTCTTTGTGCATTTTAGATAACAGTGTTTTATCAGTTAGGTCCTTCACATATTGTCTCCCAGTCCATGGCTTGTCTTTTTATTCTCATGACAGTGCACCTCCCCACCCCGGCTTTTGGTGCAGAACAGAAATACAGCACATTCTTTCTTTAATCGGTTTTGCCTTTGGTGTTATATCTAAAAAGTTATCCTCAAACACAAGTTAATCTAGATTTCCTTCAGTATGTCTTCTGGTTTTAAAGTTTTGTATTTATTTTGGGCTGATTCATCTTAAATTAATCTTGTGAAGAATATAAGGTTTGTGTGTAAATTCTTTTTTTTTTTTCCTTTAACATGTGAATGTCTAGTTGTTCTAGCTTATTGGCTTATTGGTTAAAAAGACTATCTTTTTTCCATTCTATTGCCTTTGCTCCTTTGTCAAAGATCAGTTAGCTGTTTTTATGTGGGTCTATTTCTAAGCGCTTCAATTTTCCATTGATTTATTTGTCTTTTTTTTTTTTTTTGCAGTACTGGGGATTGAATCCAGGGGCATTCTACCTCCAAGCTACCCCCAGCCCTATTTTTTATTCTTTATTTTGAATCAGGGTCTCACTAAATTGCAGAGTGCCTCACTAGGTAGCTGAGGCTGGCCGCAAACCTGGATCCTCTGGTCTCCCAAATGCTGGGATTACAAGTGTGTGCCACCAGGCCCAGCTTATTTGTCTCTTCTTTTGTGAGTACCACACTGTCTTGATTACTGTACCTTTAAAGAAAGTCTTGAAGTCAGGTAGCGTTAATCCTTTGACTCTATTCTTCTTCAATATTGTGTTGGCTGTTTTGGATTTTTTGCCTATCTGTATAAACTTTAGAATCAGTTTGCCAGTATCTATTAAATAACTTCCTGGGAATTTGATTAAGAGTGCATTGAATCTATAGGTCAGGTTGGAAAAACTGATATCTTTTTTTTTGCAGTGCTGGGGATAGAACCCGGGGGCATCCTACTTCCGAGCTACAACACCAGCCCTATTTTTTATTCTTTATTTTGAAACAGGGTCTCACTAAGCAGCTGAGGCTGGCCGAGAACCTGGATCCTCCAGTCTCAGCCTCCCAAATGCTGGGATTACAAGCGTGTGCCACCATGCCCAGCTGAAAACTGACATCTTGACAGTAGTCTTTCCATGAACATAGGATCCTTCTGCTTTATTTAGTTCTTTGATTTCTTTCATTAGAGTTTTGTGGTTTCCTTAGATAGATAATGTACATATTTTGTTATACTTGTTCCTAAGTATTTCAGGTTTAGGGGTACTAATGTAAATGGTATTGTATTTTTAAATTTTAAATTCCACTTGTTTCTCACAAGTATCTAGGAAAGTGACTGACTTGGATATTTATATCTTGCACCTTGCCATAATCACTTATTTGTCCTAAGTAGTTCCCTCCCTCCTGCCCCACCCCCATACTGGGGATAGAACCCAGGGCCTCCCCCCTGGTAGATAAGTGTTCTACCACTGAGCCACATCCCCAGCTCTTTTTATTTTTGTTTTAGAGACAGAGTCCTGCTAAATTACCCAGTCTGGCCTCAAATTTGCGATCCTTCTGCTTCAGCCTCCCAAGTAGCCAAGATTAAAGGTTTGAGCCACTATGCCTGATATTTCTATTATTAAAACACTTTTTTTTTTTTGGTGGTGGTGGTACTAGGGTTTGAACCCAGAGGCAGTCTACCTTTGAGCTATACCCCCAGCCTGATTTTATTTCTTATTTGGAAACAGGGTCTCGCTGGATTGATGAGAGAATCACTACTTGCTGAGGCTGTCCTTGAACTTGTGATCCTCCTGTCTCACCCTCCTAAGTTAAGAGATTACAGGTGTGCACCACCAGGCCTGGCTTAAAACACTTTCTTTCTTTCTTTCTTTTTTTTTTTTTTGTGGTACTGGGGATTGAACTCAGAGGCATTCTACCTCTGAACTACATCCCCAGCCCTATTTTTTATTCTTTATTTTGAAACAGGGTCTCACTTAGTAGCAGAGTGCCTCACTAGGTAGCTGAGGTTGGCCGTGAACTTGTATCCTCGGGTCTCAGCCTTCCAAATGCTGGGATTACAAGCGTGCGCCACCATGCCCGGCTGGCTTAAAACATTTTCTAAGAAGCATTTTTCTTTGATATGATAGATCTATGAAATGGATACACCAAAGTTTAATTTAAATTCCTCTAATAATGGATATTTACATTGCTTTCAACTTCTTAGATAAATATAAGTAGTATTGCATATATATCTTTGTAAATGAAGGTTGTTTTATGAATTTGGAATTATTATGCTGGTATCAGTTTTCAAGAAACTGAATTGCTGAGTCAATGGAAACAAGCATTTTCAATGTAGTGGAACACATATTGCTTGCCTGTTTTCCCAAAGAATTGTGCTGGTTTACACTTCATGGATGAGAGTGCTTATCTCACTCTACCCAACTTTGGACCCACTGACATTTCAGGGGAGATGAGGTTTTAAGTCATATGCATAGCTTGCAATGTCCACATATACGTTCTTATCCTTAATAGAAAAGGAATGAGACTTCCCCCTGGCAACACATATCACAATTGTTTAGCAAGAGAAAGCAGGTGTGGGGGGCAAGGCTCTACTTCTCCTTGTGTCTAGAATGACATTTGCAGCTTCCCTACCCCTCAAATGAAGAAATTAAAAGAAAAGTTTAAATGTGAGAAATTCATACACCCAGGGGAGAAAATGAGTCTGTCAAACATCTATTCTGAACTAGGCAGAATGTGAGCCACTTGTGGTTTTGCCTCTGCAAACATCTTTCTTTTTATAAAAACCCTTTTTGCATTTCATAGCTTGTTTATCATACACAATTTGTCATTTGACATATCCAAGCAGTGTGCACTTTTGTCGCTGGTACACCCAAGCCCTGCCCTGCCACCCTGCTTGCATTATTTCCTCTCACATTCTCTCTTCTCTTGGTAGGAGGAAGAATGGCAAGGTAGTTTTTTCAAGTCATGTCCACCAAAGCATTCCTGTATGCCCTTCTCCAGCCTTTCTGTTCACAAATAAGTGTGGCTGATACTTTCCTGCTGTAATAGGAGAACACGGATCATGGGTTTCAAATTGTTGCTCTCAGCAAAGAAATTTGGAGGAATTGGGCTTCTGGGCACAATGGCAATGTATCTAGCAAGGTGTGACATAACACAGTCTGGAGACCCAAGAGGGAGCAGATAAAAAGTACAGTGAGGTAGGCAAGACCCTTATCACTCATTTGATAATTTCTTAGAACTGAAAAGTAACTGGAGCAATTATATGCATAGCACATTCATATATATATTTCTAATTAATACTTTGAGACCCTCAATATGTATTTGAGACCCTTTCCTAGTATTTTAGTGCTTGCTGTAGGTGACACATGACACACTCGGCCTGTGTCTGAACACTACTGTCTGGGGAACCTTACGTGTTGCGCTGTCAACACCATCTGATTAATGTTTTCTCATTTATGTGGAAGACTTCCATAATTAAGCCTGTTATTCTTATAGAAAAACTATGGTACAATCTGAATCAAGTGATTGTGGGGAGGGTGTTTTTTTCTGAATTTCTAATTTCTATCTAAACTGAGTAGCTTTTCCTAATTTTGAGTATGTGACTATGTGGATGAGTATAACTAGTTATTTTAAAAATATACTGAAAAGCAGCCGGGCATGGTGGTGCACGCTTGTAATCCCAGCATTTGGGAGGCTGAGACCAGAGGATCTGGGTTCGTGGCCAGCCTTAGCTACCTAGTGAGGCACTCCACAACTTAGTGAGACCCTGTTTCAAAATAAAGAATAAAAAATAGGGCTGGGGGTATAGCTCGGAGGTAGAATGCTCCGGAGTTCAATCCCCAATACTGCAAAAAAAAAAAAAAAAAAAAAAAAAAAAAAAAAAAAAAAAAAAAAAAAAACTGAAAAGCAAATAAACATTTGTCTCTCAATGTGAGGTTTTGACTGAAATGTGGGAACTCAATCCGCTTACAGAGTGAAATGTTTTTTTTTTTAATTTAATATTCAGCAAAATATTTTTTTACAAAACTATCCCAGATGTTTTCAGCTGTGTATTTTATAGAAAGCAAAAAAGGGCTGAGTACTTCCCAAGGCTTGGGGGCAGTGCCACATGTTCTCCTGGCCCAGCGGGTGGCATGGATCCCTCTAGCTTGTCAGGGACCCACGTGTACATCTGCACAGTTTGTATGTTGCCATGTAGATGTTGCTTTGCTGTTCACATTGACAGATGACTTTTGAAGTAATTCAAGTCAAAAGAGCAGACTGAGAACACTGAGCATGTCGTACTTCTCTTGAGCAGTGGCATAGGCCAGCTGGTTCCAAGACCCAACAAATGCTGCCTTCTACTTCATTCCTTAGCTTCCACAAGGAGACCTGGCTGCTTTTCCCAGTATGAAAAGCCAGTCAGTTCCAAACAGTGCACACAGCTCTTTCTTACCAATATCTCATGACGTGTAAAATTATTTCTTGTTCAAGCATACATATGGGAGTGGAGACTGCAAGCTGGGCAGAACTGTAATTGAGATTGAGTATCTTGGTTTGTTACTCTTTATACCTGAAACTGAGCTGGCTGAATGTGAGAGGTGCTTTGGCTTCAGTAAATCTTTGAATACTCAAGGGCAGAAAAGTTAAGAGGCCATAGACTGGGAACTAGGACCATCTTCATTACAAAGTACTAGAACCTTGTAGACCTCTAGTCTCTTCTGTAGATCCTTGCCTGGCAGGGTGACTGAAAGGCTTCACCATCTTCACTCGGATTTTTTTTTTAAGCTAAGATCTAAGTTGGTAGTTGGACAAATAACCTAATAGGATTCAGGGAATATATGGTAGATTTTCAAAGAGGCAGAATGCAGTGAGCCACTTAACATTATATTGACTGTACATTAATCTTCAGTGATTCAGGAGGAATGTGTTACCTCAGAATCCCCAGTCAGTTACTAGAGAATCCCTGAAGTGTACACCTTCTAGGATATCTCACTTTATATCTGGTTTTTGAATTAAATGTCTTCTTAAAATAAATATTGTCAGCTGTACGAGTCCCCCTGAGCTTGCAGTTTCTTGCAAGTAGCACATTTTCAAGTATAGAATTTCGTCAAAGCACATCATATATTGAATGTAACTGTTAAGTATTTGAGGCTGTCATTTAGCATCACCATCTTTATTTTCTCACAGTAAGGAAAATAAGGTATGAGGAATTTTTGACTTGTGTAGCAATCATGACAGGGTCTAAAGGAGAATTAAAAGCCACTTAGTTCTTTATCTTGTCCCCGTCCCTTCCCCCCACCCCTTTAGATTTGACTCTCACCCTGACCACTCTTGAGCAATTGAGTTAGGCTTTACACTACACTTGACCGAAGTAAGAGGCACATATTCTACCAATGGGTATGCAGCCTTCACTTGCATACTCAGGGGAAATTGTTGGTGTGTTTTAGAAAGTAAAAGGAGGGTCTGATGTTTATGGAGGAGTATGAGGAGATTGTCAGGGAGCTTAATTTTATGTTCTTTTTACTCTATGAATTTTGGCAGCCCACCTTGTTCAGTGTTGGGTATCTCTCTGCCATTTACTTCATTCTGATCATTAATGAAAAGTGACAAAAAGATAGCAGAAGTGTCAGGTCGGTTGGTTTTCACAGTAAGATTGGTTACAACACAAAATGAAGACATTAAAATCACTAGAAGGCAGCCAGAGCCTTTCTTCCATTGCACATAAACTTCCTTTTCTTTTTTGGCTGCATGAAGACTAAGAAGTGTCTGGAATGACAGTACATGACTATAAAAGCATGTGAGAAGCTATGTGTTATAATCTCAATGATTTCTAAGCAAAAGGTGCAATTTATAATAAGTACAAAATATTGTTTTTATTAAGACCTTGTAAAAGGGCATGATTTCATAAATCAAGAAGCACCTGTAATATTTTTATTTAAAATTCTTCCTTTTGGGGGGTATAATATTCTAATATTTCTCCATCTAGTAGATTTTTTAAGATGTATTCTTGCAGAATCCTCCAGAGTTTTTGATATTGCAGTCATGACTACCACTGGACAAATTATTTTTGACAAAAGACCAGTGGTTAAGCCATGAGAAAAACCAAATTAAAACAAAGCATCACAATTGCTATAACTCTGAGGTTACTATGGCATATTGGGGTTAGAAGAAAAGGAAACCAGTTAAAATTGGAATGTGAGTCATGTGAACATTACACATCTGTTAGGGCCTCTCACTTTTATCGTCCCCATTCGTTATAAAAATCTACATATTGATCATGAGCCGTAAAATTCTTTACGAGTATCCCTGGTAGCTTCCTCTGTTCTTGCTCGCATGAAGCCCAATTCTCTGTGAAAGCTAAAGTGTTTTACATGACCTGAAGAATACCATGATGGTTATAAATGCCTTGGGACTGGTACAGAAGCTCCATGAGCTAAAAGGGAAAACAGCCCTGACCACGTGTCAAGAGAAGCAGGCAGTGGTCTTTCTTACCATCTCGCTTTGTTTCCTGGGACTTGGGCCTCGTTTTCCCCACTGTTTAAAATGGGAGAGGGATTGGGGTACATGATCTTTTGAAGATACCCAAAGTTTAGGTAGCAAAGGAGTGCAAAGATCATAAGGCTCTTCATGCCAGGATCATTTCAAACTTAGAGGATCCTGAACAAAGTTCTTAGCAAATAGCTGTGATAGCTTTACTCACAATAACTCACTGGGTTAGTGCCAAGTCCTGTGGAACAAGAAAGCACAGCTTGAATCTCCAAAAACAGACTGACTTGTAGAACGTTGTTTACTCAAGTTCCTTTAAGGAGCTGTTAGCATTTGTGCAAGTAGAGGGGGTCCCATCTTATTTTAGGCTCTGACTCCCTCCAAGGAAGAATGAGCCCATTAACCACATTATCTGATAAGATTCCTGAGAGGTGGAGTCATAGCAGTTTCCTTAGCAGGTCTTCCATCCCCTGGCTTAATGCACTGGCACAAGCGCCAGCTGCTCCTCAGGTTACTTGTGTCTACACCAGACTCCTTCAAATGCCCCAAAGACCACTGGGAAATAGAGAACTTACTGTATGCCTAAGCGTTAACAAGTAAGTGCAGTTTAATTTTCTTTGTAACTTCTATTCAAATTATACAGTTTTTACATGTATATAGTTACATGCATATAGTTTAAAAGGCCACACTCAACAAAAAAGTAGTAGTTTTATATTCAACCTTTCCCTCACTCAGTTTCTACTCCCCTGAGGCAGTTAACTATAAACTCTTTTAGCTGCCATTTTTCTCTATATTTTTAAATGCATGTTTATGAGTATTCATTTATTTATTTCAGTGTTAGGTATTTTACAGAACCTCATATTTTGGAAGAAAATGATTTAGCTTTCTTACCTCCCACCATACAAATATATTTTACTACTACCTAGACTCTTAAAGTTATGAGTTACAAGCTCTCTCTTGTTGTGTAACAAATTATTCTAAAACGTAATGCCTTAAAACAACAAACGCCTCTTGTGTCACAGTTTCATTGGTCAGGAATCTGGGAGCAACTTCCCCCATGCGTCTGGCTCAGGTTGTCCTGCGAGGTTCCAGTCAAGCTGGTGGCGAGTGCTGCTGTCAGCAGAGGACTGGGCTGAAGCTGGTGGACCCACTTCTAAACCCATTTAGATGGCTGTCAGCAGGCTTAATTCCTCACGGGCTGATGGGCTGAGAGCCTCGACTTCTGGCTAGGCAACATGGGCCTCTTCATAGAACTGTGCACAACATGGCAGCCTGCTTCTCCAGCAAGACCCAAGAGAGAAAGAGGGAGCCCAAGTGGAATCCAGTGTTTCTGTATTACTTAATGTTAGGAATGATAGCCCATTAGCTAGGCTCATTTGAAGTTAGTCCAGCCCATGGACATTAGGAGCCATCTTTGAGGTGGCCTCCTATGAGTGTTTTTTTTCCTTAAATCAAATTGTTATGACTGAATAGATTATTCACAGTGTAGCCAGGCACTATGATTGCCTTCTTTTCTCATCCAGCTTTCTCACTGGAGTTAATATTTGACTTATTTTTTGTTTGCTTAGTGTTTTTTGTGACCATCTCTACTTTCTCATGAACTATCAAGTCAGAATTATAAATTACATTTCAGTATGTTGAAATACATCAAGCATTCTATACATTTTATCTGTTGAAGTAGCTTCTCCCAGAGTCTTCTGACCTGCTCCAATCTGGGCTGATTGCTTAGTCATTATTCACAGTTATAGAACTTTGAGATCTTGTCGGGTGTGGTGGTGCACACTCATAATCTCAGTACTTGGGAGGCTGAGACAGGAGGATCCGGGTTTGCAGCCAGCCTTAGCAACTTAGTGAGGCCCTCTGAAACTTAGTGAGACCCATTTCAAAATAAAGTATAAAAAATAGGGATGGGTATGTAGCACGAAGGTAGAATGCCCCTGGGTTCGATCCCCAGTATGAGATCTTGCCTCTAATGTTGAAGACGCTATTTCTTGGATATGTGTACTCTTCTCTCTTGTCAGTCCTTTCATTTTGGTGGACCACATCTTCCAATAGCTTCCTAAGAAAGAGTTCACAGGAAGTAAAGTTTTCAAAATCTCGAATACCTAAAAATGTTTTCCTTCTACCTCATACTTGATTGATAATGTGGTTAGATAAAGAATTGCTTGAAAATCATTTCTGCAGACCTTTGAAGGTGGTGCTTACTGCTTTGAGGCCCCCAGTGTTGCCATCGAGAAGTCCAGTAATACTATCCAATTTGAGATCTTGTGTTTGATCCTTATTCCCCTGTCCTCTGAACCTTCATCTCTTCTTTGTCTCCAGCATCTTGACATACTTCAGTGACATTTTTACCATGAGTCTTTTTAAAATCTGTTGTGCTATGCTTGGCCCTCTCATTGGAAACTGAAGTCCTTTAGTTTTAGACATTTTACAGATTTATTTCTCTTTGGAAAGGATTTAAGTTACATTCTATGTTCTCTCTTTTTACAATTCCCTTTATTTAGAACTCCTGGTATTGGTGGGTACAGTGGTGCAGGCCTGTAATCCCAGCTATCAGGAGGTTGAAGTAGGAAAATATCAAGTTTAAGGCTGCCCTGGTAACTTAGTGAGGCCCTAATGGGTCTTGTTAATAAAAAAAAAAAGGCTGGGAGTATAGCCCTTTTAATAAAAAGGGTTGGGGTGTAGCTCAGTGATAGAGTAACCCTGGATTCAATCCCTAGGATCTCAAAAAAGAAAAAAAAAGCCCTCCTGTATCAACCTTTTTTTCTGATATTTTCTTTCCTCTTTTAGTCTCTAGTTTACATATTTTTATGTTTTCTGGTTTCAGGAAAGTTTTTAACTTTTTTAAAACTTTTTTCAACTTTATATTTGTTTCTTTAGTGACAGATCTGTTCTCATAACTTTTCATTTCTAAAGGCTTTTTTTTCTCAACAGTTAGCAGAACTGTTCCCTTAAGAAGCCTCTTATTCTACTTTCATAAAGGCAGTCTTTTCTCATTTCTCTGAGGATATTAATTACTTTCCTTCTTCTTTTTCTTCTCAGCATTGTTTCTAATGCCTCTAAGTTTCTTTTTTGTTTGTGTGTTTGGTTTGGACTCCGTATCGCATGCTGGCAAGTTTCCTCAAATGCCTGATGGCACTTGGCTATCTATTTCTTTTTTTTTTGGCGGTACTGGGGATTGAACTCAGGGGCATTCTACTTCTGAGATATACCCCCAGCCCTATTTTTTTTTTATTCTTTATTTTGAAACAGGGTCTCACTAAGTTGTGGAGTGCCTCACTAGGTAGCTGAGGCTGGCCGCGAACCCAAATCCTCCAGTCTCAGTCTCCCAAACGCTGGGATTACAAGCGTGAGCCACCATGCCTGGGTCAGCTCTCTATTTCTATAGAGTTATACAGAAAGACTGCACACACTTCAGTGGGGCTTGATAGTGTAGGAAGATCTGGATGGAGCATTTCTCTAGAGAGCCTCTGAGCTCTGGATTTCCATATCAATTTCCTCAGGAAAGTTTTCTTTGATTTTCCAACTGTTATCTTTCTTTGTACCAATTTTAGGAAAACCAAGCAAAGGTTTTTTTCTTTATTATACAAACTTTGACTTAATCATCACCACCATCATCTTTTTTAGTGACAATAATACCTCCATTTTATCGGTGAGAAAACTCTTAATCTTAAATTTCTTGGTTGAGTTTTTTCAGTATCTACCATTATTTCAGAGTCTGAGATTGAGATACTTTTAGTGACTATAGAATATATCATCATCATTACCACTTTACTTCCCTGGAAAGATCAGGTCATCCACTTCATTATGTTTATGGTGTGCTGGGCCTTTTTTTGGCCCCTTCTTCATCCCCCCACCCCCCATGCGGTTTCAGTGATACTTCGTTTTCAGACAAAGTTTGGGTGCTTAAAACAGCAGAATATAAATTGAACTGTAATGTCACCAAATTGCCTTTTTGTTGTTGTTGTTGTTGTTGTTGTTGTTTGGCTTATTGGTTATCAAAGTGAAGCAAATTCAGTAGCTTTTGGAATGGACAGATTCTCCCCTCGCCCTAGCCCCTCCTAATAGGTCTTGGCCAGATCATTATTTTGAGCTTGAGCTCTGGTTCTTTATATGTTCACCTAGCAACAAAATTTTTTCACCCAGCTGATTTTTCCAGACTCTTTTCAGTGTTCGTACTCAAACTTTCACCTCTTCAATCACCCAACCTTACCTGCACTACTAAGAAGCTAAAGTTGACACAGGTCTCATAAGCATTTTATTTTTCTATAGGGGACAGGTGCATTGTAGACACCACATCAAAACCAAGGCCCACTGCTTCGCTCTGGGGTACAAACACACCCTGAGCAGGCTGTCTTGGCCAGTGCCCCAGAGCACTCTGCTCACTTAACCAAAGCACATGCAGTTACTTGTGTTTTCAAGTGTTTGCTCTCAGCCTAGAAAGGTGCTGTTTCCTTTGGTCCATCTGCTTTAGGATAATAAAAGGCACCTGCTTTCCTTCCTGATATGAAGACTGTAAAGATGATTATGAATATCACATTGATGTCTTCTGAGATAAAGAAGAATGTATTTCCAGTGCAAAGCACCTGGGCAGCAACCAATAAATACTGTCTGAATAGATGAGTGAAGAGAAAGGAGCAACCTATGACTTCGTCCTTCAACCTAGACAGCCGTGATTAGAAACAGTTCTTAGCCAGGCTCGGGAGCGCATGCCTGTAATCCCAGTACTTGGGAGGCGGAGACAGGAGGATTGCAAGTTCAAGGTCAGCCTAAGCAATTTAGACCTGGTTTCAAAATAAAAAGGACTGAGGGTATAACTCAGAGGTAGAACATCACTGAGTTCAGTTCCCAGCACCACAAAAACATAGCTTCCTCTTCATGCTCCCTGCCTCCTCCCCACCCCATGTTGCTTAAGCCAGGGCAGGTGATAGTACTGAGAGGGTGCTTGTGCAGGGTTGCCACTGTTGTTAGTCAAGTCAATAAGGTGACAGGCACTAAGCTGAAGGAAAGTTTTTATATCCTTAAACACGTTATCTTAGAGATACATAGTTTATAATGCTGGAGTGAAGAGAAGCTGCCTTTCAGAAGGCCACCTCGATGCAGGCAAAGCTGCTAATTTGTTTTCAGCTTCAAGTGTTGGCCTCCCTGGCAGTAACTCCCAGTAGAATTGTTTTCTTGCCCCGTCATCTAAGTCTGTTGCACAGCAATGGGACAGGCTGGGATGTTTACCCAACTGGCAGGACCAAGTTCTTCTGCAGACAGTCATGGAGATGTGTTGCCTGAGACTTTTCTAACTTAATGGTGTACTTACTCTTGGGGAAACACACCCAGCTGAGGCAACCACAGACCTGCCCCTGGGGAAGGACAACTAGAGTCCAATCACCTACCTGCCAGGAAGGGAAGCACCAGAGGGAAAGTTGTTGGCCCTCAGCCCTCCCAGAAATAGACAGTCAACAAAACAAGCACGTGCATCGGCTAAGTCCACCCACACAAAATGCTAATCAGATGCAGATCCTTGGCAGGACACTTTTAGATAGGCACAGGAGAACTGAGGTGGCAGCCCAGCGTGGCCGGTGGGGATGGCGGTTCCAAGCAGTCCCTTCCTGACCTCTAGTTAAGTCCAAGTCCGCTTACATTATACTTAAAGGAACCTACCAGTGGCACCAGTGTACACTCTTGGTCAGATTTTCGTTATTAGATTTCCATAGGTTTCCCCCCAAAGTGAAGGCCTTTGGGTACTGAGAGTTGAAGTTTAAAAATTTCTTGTAATGCTTGGATCAACATTCTAGGAACTGCTTCATTTGCCAGCTTTCCTTTTTTGGCAATGGACAAATGCATGAATAATGCCTTCTTTGAAGGTCTGAAGCACACAATAAGCTAAGAACTCTCTAATTGAACTTTACAAGCTGAAGGGGTTGACTTATGGGCAGCATTTGAACAAACTTCTAGTCACTATAATTTAGTAAGAGTTGGCTGCCAAAAGCCATGTAAGGCTTTATTTGATCCATTTATGAATTAAGAGCCTGCAGTAAATTAATTACCACATATTGGGGCTAATAAAATCGAGCAGGAAGAGAATGCCTTTGGGTTCATCTGCAGGGAGGAATCAGGCCGCAGTGCTGCTTCCTGGTCTCTGAGTGCTTCCTGGCCTGGGGCCTTCCTTCTGCGGTGCCGGCAAGGATGGTGTTCATGCTCCACGTCCACAGAAGAGGCATTGGAGCCAGCTTTTGGCTCTGCAACTGCTGGAAGGCTTTGCTTTATTGATCATAATAAGCTCTTCTGTCTTATTAAAGTTGCATCATGGAGTCTGGTTTTTAGGAGCCCTATTGAGAATTAGTTGCAGAAGAAGTGATTTGCTTGTATTTTCCGACAGTTAACAGGCCAAGCAGATGGGATAGCAGACCTGAAATAGTTGAGTTGGCTGCCTGCCACTGTTCTATGAATTTTGATTTGCACGGATATATAATAGTTTTATTTTTCCCTTTTTTGGAAGTAGTTGCCTACGAGCTTTGGGAAAATTAATCCCTGGTTTCCTGTCAAATACACTCTTGTAAGCGAATGCTGCTGTATCCTCCTCCAGTGCCCTGTGCTGTGTCATGTGTCAATTAGTGCAGGCCACCGTGGACGCCATGTCCTGTCAAAGAGAGAGCACACACTTGGGTTTCTCATGGCAGGGAAAAACTTTCCATTCACAATTTACTCTGTATTTTAGCAGGTTTTTCCCTTTCAAAAGCTGGGATTACAGTATGCCCACCAAAATATAGAGTGAATGCAAGAAAGAATGTTAAACAAACTTAAAAAAGGAATTTATATACAATTGTGAAATAAGCAGGAGTGACACTTAGGTGACGACCTGACTTTGACTTCTTCCAAAATCAGTTTCAAAACTTGTTTTATTAAGCCGGGCGTGGTGGCGCATGCTTGTAATCCCAGCATTTGGGAGGCTGAGACCGGAGGATCCGGGTTCGCGGCCAGCCTCAGCTACCTAGTGAGGCACTCCGCAACTTAGTGAGACTCGGTTCAAAATAAAGAATAAAAAATAGGACTGGAGGTGTAGCTCAGAGGTAGAATGCCCCTGAGTTCAATCCCCAGTACCACAAAAAAAAAAAAAAAAAAAAAAACTTGTTTTATTAAACACTGAATATAGCTGGGTGTGGTGGCCCATGCCTATAATCCCAATATTTGGGAGGCTGAGATAAGAGGATAGCAGGTTTAAAGACAGCTTCAGCAAGTAGTGAGACTCTCATCAACCTAGTGAGACCCTGTTTCAAAATAAAAATAAAATAGGACTAGGGGTATGACTCAGAGGTAGAATGCCCCTGGGATGACACATGCGCGCGCGCGCACGCGAGCACACACACACACACAAACACACACACACACACACGAACCCAAACACACACACAAATTGAATATGTATAAAATAATATTTTGAAACACATGCATAAGGTGTAAAGAACAACATGAACACAAACATATATTTTCCATACCTAGATTAAATTGAAAATTTCATTTTAAAGCTTTGGAAATTCTTTGGTGACCCTTCCTCAATTCTACTCTGCTTCTCGTTCTCCCTGTGTAATCACTATCGTGGGTTTTGTACTTTTTGTTCTTATGCCTTATCATAAACATCTTAATTCCTAAAGGATATATTACTCAGTCTGTCTCTTTTTTTCTTTTTGATATTGGGGATTGAGCCCACTGGGCATTCTACCTCTGAGCTACAACCCTGGTCATATTATATTTTTTTATTTTAAAGCAGTAGCCCACTAGTTTCTGAGGCTGGCCTAGAACCTACAATCCCTCCTGTCTTAGCCTTCCAAGTATTGGAACTCCCAAATACTGGAATGACAGACATGTGCCACCACATCCAGCTGGTTTTTCATATTTTTTAACTTTATTTATTTATTTATGTATTTATTTATTTTTGCAGTACTGGGGATAGAACCCATGGGCATTCTACCTCCGAGCTACACCCCCAGCCCTATTTTTTTATTCTTTATTTTGAAACAGGGTCTCACTAAGTAGTTGAAGCTGGCCATGAACCTGCGATCCTCCTGTCTCAGCCTCCCATGTACTGGGATTACAAGTGTGCTCCACCACGCCTGGCTATTTTTGAACTTTAAATGAGCTCATATACAGTATCTTTTTTGCAACTTGTGTTTTTCACTCAGTATTAAGCTGGAGTTCATTGTCACTATGATATCAGATTGTCTGAATGCGCCATTATTATTTATCCAATCTTATGCCAATGGACTTTGAGATTATGACCAGTTCTTTGCTATTTCAAATGTTGTCGCCTGGTTTCTAAGCCAGTGTTTAAACAAACCAATCTACTTTAAACAGCACACTGGTGTTTTTCCCTCAAGGTTGGTTTTGCTAAGAAGGTACATCACAAAATATTTCAAGTATTATAGATTGGGAAATGACCGTTTATTACACACTTCAAAGAAAAGCCTCACATTTACACAGCAGTAGAAAAGGAA